>WNWK01003718.1:0-22500 GCA_009830355.1 Cherax destructor
AATCCATAAATGCCACAAAAACATCTTTACCCTTATCTAAATACTGTTCACCTATATGTTTCACTGTAAACACTTGGTCTACACACCCCTACCTTTCCTAAAGCCCCTTGTTCATCTGCTATTCTGCTTTCTGTTTTACTCTTAATTCTTTCAATAATAACTCTACCATACACTTTACCAGGTACACTCAACAGACTTATTCCCCTATAATTTTTGCACTCTCTTTTGTCCCCTTTGCCTTTATACAAAGGAACAATACACGCTCTCTGCCAATCCCTAGGTACCTTACCTCTTCCATACATTTATTAAATAAAGCACCAACCACTCCAAAATTATATCCCCACCTGCTTTTAACATTTCTATCTTTATCCCATCAATCCCAGCTGCCTTACCCCTTTCATTCTACCCACTGCCTCACGAACTTCCCCTACACCCACAACTGGCTCTTCCACACTCCTACAAGATGTTATTCCTCCTTGCCCTACACACGAAATCACAGCTTCCCTGTCTTCATCAACATTTAACAAATCCTCAAAATATTCTCTCCATCTTCCCGATACCTCTAACTCTCCATTTAATAACTCTCCTCTCCTATTTTTAACTGTCAAATCCATTTGTTCTCTAGGCTTCCTCAACTATTAATCTCATTCCAAAACTTTTTAGGAGGAGGTGCGGGTTACCAAAACGATTGTCCAGAGAGCTGAGGAGGGGTTGTTGAGGTGGTTTGGACATGTAGAGAGAATGGAACGAGACAGAGTGACTTCGAGAGTGTATAAATCTGTAGTGGAGGGAAGGCGGGGTAGGGGTCGGCCTAGGAAAGGTTGGAGGGAGGGGGTAAAGGAAGTTTTGTGTGCGAGGGCTTGGACTTCCAGCAAGCATGTGTGAGCGTATTTGATAGGAGTGAATGGAGGCATATGGTTTTAATACTTGACGTGCTGTTGGAGTGTGAGCAAAGTAACATTTATGAAGGGATTCAGGGAAACCGGCAGGCCGGACTTGAGTTCTGGAGATGGGAAGTACAGTGCCGGCACTCTGAAGGAGGGTGTTAATGTTGCAGTTTTATAACTGTAGTGTAAAGCACCCTTCTGGCAAGACAGTGATGGAGTGAATGATGATGAAAGTTTTTCTTTTTCGGGCCACCCTGCCTTGGTGGGAATCGGCCGATGTGTTAATAAAAAAAATAAAAAAAAAGTGTTCACTCTGTTTATTGTAAAAATTATTCAATCAGATAGTCCAAACTGAAAAAAAAAATATTTACTGAAAATGTCATGTGCAGGATGTTTGGCAGGAACCCGAGCCTATATGTCACTACATAAGGTTGTTTGGGGATTTGGTACCGAAAGAACAATGCTAATATGATTTTTTAGTGTCGCACTTTCCTGTAAATATCTAATCTTTATTCCACAAAAAAATAAAGTATGTAATTGTTTGAATGTTGAAAAAATATCTGCCCTTTACTCCCACATAAATCCCAAAATATTTGTAATATTTCCAAAAGTATGTTATTAAAAAAAAGAACAATCATATTTTTTTGATTCCTGTGAATATTATTTCATTGTTTCAATGTTTTCCTTATAAAACTAATGTTTTAGTGTAGTTAGCCTCTCTAAAACTGTTTTCTCTTACTCAAAGGCCAAAGAACACGTTATGGGAAGAAGGGGAATCAAGTTTATACACATATGGCTGATAGAGACTCACCATATTAGGGCTCATTTTATTCATGCTGGAGCATATAACATGTTTATATGTTATTTATAGTGTTTATTATTTCATATTAGATCAATTGTGATAGATAAATAAGCCGTAGAATTGATATTAGCGTAATAATGAAATAATTTCTGGTGCCTCTCTCAGAGCGGGAATCCTGCTGACGTAAGCTAATATTCCCATATCGTTCCTGATTGGCTGGTAGTCTACGTATAAACTCCGCCCACTCTCATATGATGCCAAATCGTCAATTATACCATTAGAATGAATAATACACGAAACAGCAAAGAAAAAAATGGAAAAAATTCCTAAAAATATACGGGGTGAGAGCAGGCGTGCTGCGCACATTGCCGTCACCATACATGATATAAATTACTATAATTCATTGTAGAAATGTCGTATTACAGTAGACCCTCATTTAGCACGACTTTATGTTGCGCGTTTTGGGTATTACGCGATTGAAGAATTGCGGCACATTTTTATCTAACACGACGTAAACCTTATATTACGCGATTCGCTGGAGGAAAAATTTTGAGCCCGCGGTCGCCTGCAGTAGGTTAAACCATTGAGTCAGTGGGGTCCTACTAAGGGTGGCTATGAGCCACAACAAGTGTTTAATGCTGACGAGACAAGTGTTTTCTGGAAGAAAATGCCAACATGAACTTATATCAGTCAGCATGAGAAAAGTGCACCAGGCTTCAAGACAGCAAAGGACCGCTTCACCTTGCTCCTTTTGGGTAATGCATCAGGTGATTTCAAGTGTAAGCCCATGGTTATTTACCGCTGTAAGAATCCTCATGCTTTGAGGAAAGGGAATTTGTTTTCCTTTGACAAACTAAGTTTATTCAGGTATACAGAGATAGTTACATTGATTATCATACATAGCAGCATAGTGTAGAATCTAGAGACCAAAGTGTTATCCTAGAAACCTAGGATAACCCAGTGTTATCCTAGAGAACCTGAGATAACCCAGTGTTATCCTAGAGAACCTAGGATAACCAGTGTTATCCTAGAGAACCTAGGATAACCCAGTGTTATCCTAGAGAACCTAGGATAACCCAGTGTTATCCTAGAGAACCTAGGATAACCCAAAGTTTGGGTTATCCTAGGTTCTCTACACATATGCTGCATGTATGATAATCTTTGTAACTGTATCTGTGTATACCTGAATAAACTTACAGTTTGCAGGAAGAAAAGCAACCATTCCCTCAAGCGCCGGGTGCTAATGTTGTGGAACAGCTGGGGATACCACCCACCTTCCCATGCTACCCCTCCCCAACAACACCCCACCATCCCAGCATTCGTATTCCATACGCGTCAAGCCAGTTGTGTTTGTCAAGAGTAAAAGAGTGAATTGTGTTTTGATCTTTAAATTACTATATCTTGTATCTGCCAAGCAATCATGTCACCCAGTAGGCATACCAGTGTTGCTCAAAGTGGCAAGAAAATGTTTAAGGATTTATTAAGTCTTAGAATTAACGAAGAAAAAGATATTAGACAAGACATAACCTGTGACTGTAATGAAGTGTTACTTTGTACACATAAAAAGATGTAAACATAAGTTTGTGTGACTAACTTACTGACTGACTGGACTGACTTACTGAATGACTTGACTGACTGAATGACTTGACTGACTGACTGACTGAATGACTTGACTGACTGACTTACTGAATGACTTGACTGACTGACTTACTGAATGACTTGACTGACTGACTTACTGAATGACTTGACTGACTTACTGAATGACTTGACTGACTTACTGAATGTCTTGACTGACTTACTGAATGTCTTGACTGACTTACTGAATGTCTTGACTGACTTACTGAATGACTTGACTGACTTAATGAATGACTTGACTGACTTAATGAATGACTTGACTGACTTACTGAATGACTTGACTGACTTACTTAATGACTTTATTAAAGTTAGAGACACTCAGTACAACTATCGACTTCAGTTCCAGAATCTCTACTATCCACCTCAGCCCAGTAGGGCCACAGCATAACTCTCCACTCTCTTCACAATCATCCACAAACATCAGCACCCACAATTTAAGGTAAATACTATTATTTTTGTTACATTTGTAGTATTAAGCAGTAAAAACAACATAATACATCACGATAATGAACTACAATTACATATTCTCTTTTATATTTGTAAGATCTGTTGGTCTAAAAAAAACTTGTTTGGCTTTTTGGGGACTCTCAGGACTGTAACCCTATTTTTCCCATAAGTTCTTTTAATTATCTAACACGATTTTACCTAACACGATGTTTTCAGGACCGTAACTACCGTGCTAAATGAGGGTCTACTGTACATTGATTCTTGTACCATTGTGTTGCCAATGAGTTAAGCTATTTTTCTATATGATTAACTCAATTTTCATAATTTTTCGATATTTTTTTCGCTCGTGCGCGGCCACTAGTCTGACTCCCCCTTAAGTTCATATCCTGAGGTACCACTGTATTATATTTTCTTTCCATTTCAAATTTTTATTCACACAGGTGGTCACGGACCAGGCCGCAGGGGCGTTGACCCCTGAAACCACCTCCAGGTATACACAAAAAATAGAAGACTTACTGTTATGCAGACTACTGCATTATTGCAATAATTGTATAAATAATGTCAGCACATTCATGAACGCGTATTAGACCAACCAGTTAGATGTACAGTGGTACCCCGACTTACGATATTTTTTCATTCCAGAATGCTGTTCAAGTGCCATTACCAAACGAATTTATCTCCATAAGAAATGATGTAAAATAGACTAGTCCTTTTAGACCCCCAAAATTACACTTACAAAAGCATTTAAAAAAATAAACTTACATAAAAGGGTGTGTTTGGGGACCATCGTAAGTCGGGGTACCACTGTATATTGGACAAGTGAATTGATCTGTGTCCTGTGGAATATATGCAAAAATAAAATATTTGAGCTTATGTTCAAGCTACTTCCAGTCCTGAAACCAATCAAGCAAGGGGTGATTTTGTCTTTTCAGAAACATAACTATTTGAAAGAGTGGGTACTGCCTGTACGTCGATAACATAGATGCATACTTTTAAAAAACTTATTTTACTTTCAGTCTTACAACCATTAAATTTGCTAAAAAAAATTAGTGATACCCACTGGTAAAAGAAGCAATGTGGACCCCTGCAATTTTACAAATTGAATATATCTATTTTGTATTAATAACTAGTAATACTAGCATTATTATTCCATCTATGCAAATGTTCTTAAATAAACTTGAAATCTTGCCCAAAATAATGCATATATTATTGCTGGTGTGTTCGTATGTGTTTACATTCTCGGTGTATTGTGGCAGCTTAAGAAATTATTAAAATCTGTAAACAAGGTATGTCGATGATGATGATAATAATAATCATAATAATTGCTCTGGAGTGCTTTAAATGTCAGCTACCAAACCTATATGAAATACTTATGACATTTAAAGCACTCCAGATCAATTTATTATTATTCTTATTCTTACTATTATAAATTATTACTGTTGTAAATTAATGATAAGTTATTATTATTATAATTATTATTATTTTGCGTTTTTCTTATGACAAGAGTGATCTAGGCATGTTTCCCCTGATGTAAACAATGTATCTATCTTATGATCTTATCCCAGAGTGGCGGCCTCCGCCCTTACCCCACTCACATAATATGGCATATATTATTCATTTCAGCGTCTTTATTACAGTTCTAGGGTATTTATCGTGATTATGATATCAATTTGAAATAAATGTAATAGATAGATAACCTTTATTACTAATACAGTCATCCCACCGTTTTCGTGTATCTGTTTTCGTGTGTTTCAGTTTTCGTGCAGTTTTTTCGGGGAAAATTTACCTCCGTTTTCGTGTGATTCCCTCCGTTTTCGTTCATGGTACGGAACCTGTCCAGTGCCCAGCGCACATACAAAGCCCGTAAGCCCGCCTCCCACCCACATTCTCAGGCAGTGTAGCATTGTTTCTGGTTGAGTGAACATTATCCTGAGAGTTCATACTAAACATTTCTTAACAATCCATTGCTTTTGGCCCTTGATTATTGTGTGTGACTGCTAAATAAGCCACCATGGGCCCAAAGAAAGCTCCTAGTGTCAGTCCTTTGGTAAAGAAAGTGAGGAACACCATAGAATTAAAGATAGAAATCATAGCAAAGTATCAAAGTGGAGTCGATAAAGGCTATAGTACCAGCCGGCGTTAAAGTGTAGCATTAACAGTGTAGCAAGTAAGTTAAGCCATTAATCGATAGAAAAATGACGACACGAACCCTAACTCCTCCATTGTTTGTTTGAGGAATATAGGGACAGACTAGAGCTGCCGTCTGCCAACATCTCCTCCAAGGTAAGTGTAACTCTTTCTTATTTATAGAAGTGTGAATATTCCTTATTTATAAATTAAAGTGTAAATATTTATTTATAAATTTAAGTGTAAATATTTCTTATTTATAAATTATATGAACAGAATTCAATCCTGTCCAGGCTGGAAACAACAACAACAACTGGTTTGTTGGTGTATGAGAGAGGCAGGAGAGTTTGGAGGCAGGACAAGATAGCTCTTCAGTACAACACTAATATAAACTCTACGGCTTATTCATCACAATTCATCTAATATGACATAATAAACAATATTAATAACATAGAAACATGATATATATACTCTAGAATGAATAAAATATGTCATTATGTACGAGAGAACTGACGGTAGTATTGTTTTTGTTGGGTATATGGGCCACTGCTGGTGGAGGTCGGCAGCAGCAGCAGGTCGCCACCAGCAGTGGCCCATATACCCAACAAAAACAATACTACCGCCAGTTCTCTCATACATAATGACATATTTTATTCATTCTAGAGTATATATATCATGTTTCTATGTTATTAATATTGTTTATTATGTCATATTAGATGAATTGTGATAGATAAATAAGCCGTAGAGTTTATATTAGTGTTGTATTGAAGAGCTATCTTGTCCTGCCTCCAAACTCTCCTGCCTCCTCATCACCAACAAACCAGTTGTTGCTTGTTCCAGCCTGGACAGGATGAATTCTGTTCACACCGTGAAGCTGACTGGAAACTAGTGGTGGTTGAGGCAGTGGTGGTGAGAGGCAGTGGTACTTGTTTGTCGGTTGAGGCAGTGGTGGTAAGAGGCAGTCTTAATGTAGAGTGAGAGGTGAGTAAACAAGATTAAATTAATAAACGAGAGAGAATGAGTATATAATGTTCGGGAGTTTTGTCAACAAACCAGTTATTGTTGTTGTTGTTACCAGCCTGGACAGGAATGAATTCTGTTCAATCCGTGTAGCCGACTGGAAAGAAGTGATCTAATGCAGTTAGCATTACAAACTCCGTTTTCTCTTATACTAATGCGTCTGAAGGAGGAAAGAATGGGAAGATGTTTTCATAGCTGGAACGAGTATGCCCACCACCACATTAATAATAATAATAATAATAATAATAATATCTATTTACTACAAGTACATGTACATGTATTTGTCAGAGGGCTGAAGAGGGGTTGTTGAGGTGGTTTGGTCATTTAGAGAGAATGGATCAAAGTAGAATGACTTGGAGAGCGTATAAATCTGTAGGGGAAGGAAGGCGGGGTAGGGGTCGTCCTAGAAAAGGTTGGAGGGAAGGGGTAAAGGAGGTTTTGTGGGCGAGGAGCTTGGACTTCCAGCAAGCATGTGTGAGCGTGTTAGATAGGAGTGAATGGAGACGAATGGTTTTTGGGACATGACGATCTGTTGGAGTGTGAGCAGGGTAACATTGTGTGAAGGGATTCAGGGAAACCAGTTAATTGATTTAGTTGGACTTGAGTCCTGGAAATGGGAAGTACAATGCCTGCACTTTAAAGGAGGGGTTTGAGATAGTGACAGCTGGGAGGGACTTTTCTCAGCTGTCGTATCTGAGCTCCTCTGCAAAGACAGTGATTATGTATGAGTGTGGTGAAAGTGTTGAATGATGATGAAAGTTTTTCTTTTTGGGGATTTTCTTTCTTTTTGGGTCACCCTGCCTCGGTGGGAGACGGCCGACTTGTTGAAAAAAAAAAAAAAAAAAAAACATGTACATGGTATACAGGCCTAGCTGACATCAGTGACATACTACTATGTATATAGAAAGTCCATTGTTATGCTGAGCATTTTGGGCAGATTAGGTCAGTGTCCTAGGATGTGACTCACACCAGTCGACTAACACCCAGGTACCCATTTTACTGATGGGGAACATAGACAACAGGTGTAAAGAAACACGCCCAATGTTTCTGCCCTGGCTGGGAATCGAACCCAGGCCCTCGCCGTGTGAAGCGAGAGCTTTAGCCACCAGACCACATATTTTATTCATTCTAGAGTGTATATCAGGTTTTTATGTTATTTATATTGTTTATTATGTCATATTAGATGAATTGTGATAGATAAATAAGCCGTAGAGCTGATATTAGTGTCACAATGAAGCATTTTGTCCTGCCTCCCAACAATAAACTCGCCTCCCTCTCTCCTCTCCATCTTCCATACACCAACAAGAGTCGCTAATAAAGGTAAGTGTAATGTTAAATGTTCATTTATACATGTTATTAGGGCTTTATATTTATTTGTCATTCTTTTCTGTATGTAAATCTATATTTAATCTCTAAAAAATTATTTTTTGTTAATACTCCTGGGTGTCTGAAACGGATTAATTGAATTTCCATTATTTCTTATGGGGAAAATGGCTTCAGTTTTCGTGTGTTTCAGTTTTAGTGCATCCTTCAGGAACGGATTAAACACGAAAACCGAGGGATGACTGTACAGTGGACCCCGGTTATCGGCCGTTCCTGATATCAGCCAACTCGGTGATCGGCCAGTTTTTCGGCTTCCTGTGATCAGCCGTTATTTCGGTTATCAGCCGTATGGGACGCGTACGTCCCCCGGCTGGGGCAGCTTGCGCGTCAGTTTGCCTGTGTCTCTCGGTTCTTGAGGAAGCTTCTGCTCATTCATCCAAACATTTTGCTTGTTTTCCATTTTGGTGTGCAACTGCGAAATAAGTAACCATGGCTCCAAAGAAAGTTCTTAGTAAAGTTCCTTTGGTAAAGAAAGTGAGAAACACGATAGAATTCAAGGCAGCCAGGCATAGAGGAAAGAAGTGTAGCAGGCATGCAGGGAGTGTAGCAGGCATGCAGGGAGTGTAGCAGGCATGCAGGAGGTAGCAGGCATGCAGGGTGTAGCAGGCATGCAGGGAGTGTAGCAGGCATGCAGGGAGTGTAGCAGGCATGCAGGGAGTGTAGCAGGCATGCAGGGTGTGTAGTTGGTGGAGTGACTCTCAAGCTGGTCCTAGTGGCATTAAAAGACAAAGAAGGGAAGTAACCCCAGAGAGTGCTTTGCTACCTGAAGTCCCTAAGGAGGGATATTCCCCTTCCAAACAATAACTCCTTCCTTTTTCCTCCTCCCTATCTTCCAGAAGCCAGAATTAGTCTTCAATAAAGGTATGTAATACTGATTTAATTTTTAAAATAAATATTTTTTGTGAATATTTTCTCTGGAACGGATTAATTGTATTTACATTAATTCTTATGGGAAATATTATTTCGGTTATCAACCATTTTGGTGTTAGGCCGAGCTTCTGGAACGGATTACGGCCGATAACCAAGGGTCCGCTGTATTAGCGTAATTACACAACATTTTATTAGCGCCAAGGCTAACATCCAACACCCATGACCACTCACCAGACACTGAATGCTACTGCTCACCTCTCCCTCTCTCATTTAGCTCCTCCCACTTTGTAACGATGTTAGATGGTAAATTTAATGTACTTTTCTGTAAGCTTAACTCGTATGTGTATTTTACTTTTTTATTGTTTTCTGTAATGCATATATAAGAGTTATGCAAATTAAAATAAAGTTACCAAGTGGAGTTTCATTTTTATTTATTTTTCTAATTATACGTATTTAATTCACCATTTGGCATCATTACAAAGTGGGCAGAGCTACAGCAGAGGGAGAAGGAGCAGTGTGTCAATAACTCATGATTCCCCATGATGCTTTACTCCCACTATAAAATATTGTATAATTAGTATACTATTACTATCAATAAATATTACCTATCATATTTATTCCAGAATAATATTAGGTATAACATAAATAACATAGAAGCATGATAAAGATGCCCAAATTAATAAAAACTTGTATTATATAGAGAGGTATTGAAGGGTGGAGGACGGAGGGATAAAAAAAAAAGTGAACGAGAAAACGTTACGCGCCTGAAGGGTAACTATAGAAGATCACTCTTACCCTATGCAGAGACTGAAAAAAGTGAGATTTAAAAAAAAAAAAAAATTCCCAAGTAATCAGCTATGCAGGCGTTTCCTGGAATATCTCAGAAGTAAGTCATTGACCTATTTCATGTTGTAATTACAGTTAATAATACGCAGATTGAAAGGAATTTCCCAGCAAACATAAAACTGAATGTTTAAGGGGCCCCCGACACTGCGCCGCGCAAGAGGAAAAAAAAAAATATTCTAAAAATTCGAAAATTGAGTTAACCATATTGAAAAATAGAGTAACTCTCTGGCTACACAATGGTACAAGAATCATTGTTCTATGACATTCCTACAAGGAATTATGGTCATTTATAACACACATGGTGACGCCAACACCCATAGCAGATCGACTGACATGTTGTGAATTTTCGTATTTTTTTCCCAATTTTTCCTTAATTTCTTGTATTATTCCTACTTATATAATAATTGACGATTTGGCATCATAACAGAGTGGGCGGAGCTTATACATAGTCTGCGAGCCAATCAGGAACCGTCTAGAACATTCGCTTGCGTCAGCAGAAATTTCTGTCTCAGGATAGCCAGGGAATATGCATCATTATAACGCTATTATCAATACTACGGCTTTTATATCTATCACAATTGATCTATTATGACATAATAGACAATATAAATAACAAATAAACATGGTAAATACTCCAGAATGAATAATATGTGGCATAATATGATTGCCACCTCGGAGTAAAATATTACTTTTCTGGGGATGGGGGTTCCTTGGGGGTTACCCTATACCCTCTAGGGGACTTGTATTAAAGAAAACGAACAGGGCTAACTATGATATACATTCGTAATGCAAGATAAAGCTGAGAAAAATGCTATTTTGCTCCGAAAAAAAAAATTTCCTTGCGCCACTTCCGCGCGGATTATCTCGAAAGTAAGTTATTCATCTATATATTGCTCAGTTATCGTTTATAATCATAGGAATGAAATGAAACTCACAGACAACATAAAAGAAAGGTTGTATTAATTAATGGTGATCACCGTTTTAGCTATCATAATTAGTTTTTGATTTATGTGAGGGTAAAAGTCAGATATTTTCCAAAATGTCAAAACATACAAACTATTTTTTTTTAAGAATGAAGATAGGGATATATTACAGAAAGGTGATCACGATAAACTCAGATTAACATTATTTTATACGTAGGTGATGCCAAAACAGATTCTACAAGTCCCACTACGACAAACAAATTTTTTATATACGTATGATGTTTGGTAAAAATTTGGTAAATATTTTTTTTCTCAGTTGTTTGTTGGGCTATCTTTTTGAAACTTGATACAAAAATACTAGAAAGGTGCTTCTTTACGTATAAAAAAAATGAAAGAAATCGAATAAAAAAAAAAAAATTAATCCACAGGGGTCCCAAAATTTTGGGTGGTGACACTTTTGAAGTGTCAGTAAGGGGTGATTCCTCAATTAGCGACAAAATCGTTTACCGACGGGGTCTTAGGCCCCTATCTCCATCGTTAAGTGAGGAGACTGTATTGTAATTCAACACAAAAATATATTTTTTTGGGTAATTCGTTCCAAGACCTTTTGAAGTGCACCTTCTACTGTACCTTGGAGTTGCACACTCACAGATATGTATACATATATAACTTGCAGGCACTGTATATCCCTTCATCTCCTCTTTTATCCACAATAACAACAGTCTTACCATCTCTTGTGATAATTGCTTCTTCCACTAGCTTAGATTTGTCATTCACTTTAATATTCTTTATTATTTCTTTTTGCTTAATAATAGTAGAGATGGCTAATTGTGAAAAGCCATACTCAAGCACCAATTAATTAATTCTAGCTCTATCATGTTTTTTTACAATTTCTTGCTTGATCTTCAGAGAAATTGCCTGTTTACTGCTCACTTTAGGGGCAATGATGACTTGGTAATGCAAAAGAGTGTATAATTAAAGCACAAACTCTGCGATTGGCTGCGATGCTACCACAGTGACATTCAACCCCGTTGCTGATTGGCTGCTAAGCCACCCTCACACACCCCCATTCCTACTAGCTCAGACACTGCTAAAGGGCAAGCTACTACATCGCTGGTTGGCTGAGGCCCACCCACTCTCTGACATCATTGGCATACTACTGTATGTACGTATATAGAAAGCCCCTGGTTATGCAGAGCATTTTGGGCAACTTGGGTTAATCTCGTTCCCCAGGATGCGACCCACATCAGTAGTCTAACACCCAGGCACCTACTTACTGCTAGGTGAACAGGGACAGCAGGTGTAAGGAAACATGCTAAATGTTTCACCCGTGCCAGGATTAATCCCCGGACCTCAGTGTGTGAGCCAAGGATGCTATCAAGCCACGAGTTCCCACACTATCGTAATCATAACTCAAAATTATCATAATTCAAGGGGTCACTGTACTTCCTTCACAATTGGAATGTAATAAAAATTTTCCCTGGAAAATATCTGATTTTTTTTTCCTGGAACACACCTATGATTATATCACTGAGTCTATGGCCCAATGAATTTCTTTGTGTAACTATCTCTTAGTATCACTTCTCTCTGAAATGTGTCACTCAGTAGAGGAATAATGTATTTTTTTAGTACTGTTGATACTTAAACTTTAAAATAAATTATATATAATAAAAGAGATTGATAGAACACCATTATTGATAAGATCACACATAAGACTTTAAAAAAAAAAAGTTGTGTGATCTTATAAATAAAGGTGTTCTATCAATCTCTTTTATTATATATAATTTATTTATTTTAAAGTTTAAGTATCAGCAGTACTAAAAAAAAATAAAAAATACATTATTCCTCTACTGAGTGACACATTTCAGAGAGAAGTGATACTAAGAGATAGTTACACAAAGAAATTCATTGGGCTGTAGACTCCAGTGATATAATCATAGGTGTGTTCCGGGGAAAAAAAAACATTAGTATAAACATTATTTTTATATTAAAATAACAGTACAGAAATATAAATGCTCATCTTTACCTTCTTTTGATCAGCTGCAAGTCTTTCTAACATGGCCTCTTGTGAGACTGCTATTGCCTGCTTGACAGAAGAGGGGAGGCGCAAGCTAGGTTTCTCATGACTGTGAAATGGCGTCTAAGCAGAATAAAAAAATTTAATAACATTCCAAGAAAGAGAACACAATAAATTCAGAAACATATCTAAATTACAACAATTTAAAATTAATATTTTTGGGATTGTATTTTAAATAAAATATTTAATGTGTTCAACTTATTTAGCAAATTTCTAATTTGTTGTACAATAGCCATTATTGTATTTAATCTAACCTGTTTACCCTTCACATTATTACTCTCCCTACTCTTTCAAACCATTTGGTAATTCATACTGAACTAGGGCAAAAAACACACATGGTTTAATTTAAACAGAACAGACTAGGTAGCAAGTCTGACCCACAACCCACCCCTTTGCCTTGTCAGTAATTATGTTTATTCATATTTGTCTTAAGAATACATGGGTGTGCCCAGCTAGGATGAGCAGGGAAAGAAGTGAAGAGATGTCAACTTTAGGAAAAAAAAATATGTTTTCCAATGTAATGCAATGTTTTATCAAATTAAGTGGGTTTGAAAGTTGACTGATGTACTTCTGCAGGGTGATCATTAACTTTAAAAAAAAAAAAAAAGACATACAGTACGTACATGTATACAAAATCTACATCTTGCCTAAAAAATAACTTCAGTCATACTACTCACCTGATTGAAGAAAGGGTGAGTAAGGAGTCCAGCAACAGTTGGAAGGCCATTCTTGCAAGCTTCTGCACTCAATATGCTCTCTAGCACAGATCCTAATAACATAACATGTTTGGAGTTTCAATCACAAAACTCACATCACATCAATATTTCTATAAAATACTAACTAAACCTTCTTAATATAAATGCCATTCGTACATTTGAGCGCAGAAGGGCTGCAACAAGATCCTTAAAACTGAAATGACTACAGCGTGAGTTATAATTAGGAATGAGACAATACCAAAATTTTTGCAAATATCAATACTCAATTCTAGGCTGATACCAATACCATTACTTTTTCAATACTTCTTGCTTTTAAAAATATAATAACTATGCTCAATATATAAGGGAATCCTTATTGTTCAATAGGTATTAAATAAATGAAGATTAAATATTAGGTAACTGAATTTCTCCAAGATGCTAATTTCATTGTTCATTACTAATTACAGACACCCCCAGGAGGATTACAGATTTAAAAACAAAATTTCTGATTCTATCTACATGTCTGGTAATCTTAAAAACAATCATAAATCAATTGCAAAAACATGGAGGGAAATGTGTTGGGGACACCAACAGTAAAAGGAAGAAAACATGATCTATACCACTGCTACAGTTCACCCAAAAATTTAAATCTGGGAACTTTTTGATAGCACCTCATATATGCTCAACTGCATGTCTTTTCAATTTACATTCCCATCTCAACTACTGATCAGAACAAAAAGAAAACTGAGTTTACCTTCGGTTTACTATTCATACTGAATTTAATGGAAGGCTACAAATTGTTTAATTAGCCCTTTCAGGGTCCATCCCGTAGAAGCCAGGGTCCAAACCGTAGATCTTTGCCATGAGCTCAGCTCACTCAGATAACCTGTGAGCAGTAAATTTGGGCCTAGATATGAGAGAACACATCTATGTGGTAAGTGTGCACCACATAAAACAAATCCTGCAGCACACAATTCATGAGAGGAAAAAAACTGCAACCATAATTTTGGATTAAAACAGCAACTTTACGTTATTTTCGTATGTTTTTTACAGTTGTATTCGCGATGTCTTGGTCTCATTTGATAGAATGTAATATATATTACAGAAATAGAGATGATTTTGATTGGTTTTAGTACTGAAAATGAGTTGAAACTGAGCTCAAAGTAGCAGAAATGTTAAATTTTTGCCAATGTTCAAGAGTAAACAAATGTCGTCACAAGTCTAATACATGTCAGCTGGTGGGTCTAATATATGTTCACGAATGTGCTGATAAAATTTATACAATTATTACAACATTGCATAACAGTAAATCTTCTATTTTTTGGTGTGAATAAAAATTCATTATGTGAATAAAAAATAAAAATGGAATTCATTTGTAAAGCCTGAAAACATAACTAATGAACAGAGGAAATATTAGTTTAGTGCCAGGAATGCCTGCATTGTTTATTCTGGATCCTATTTTGAAATTGGAATATTTTGAACTTTGTGTTAAATTGGCCAAATTACTAATTTCTGATCACTATATTGGGTAGTTGAAACAGTTGAATGGGCAATTTCTTGCGCTCAATCGATAAAATACAAGTAATACTAGCGACATAACTAAGAATTTGGTAGACTGGAATAATGTAATTGGCCTAAAATGGGAGTCAAAGTCGGCAAAATCACCGATGCGTAAATATCGCTGACACATCAAAATTTGCAAGAGCATAATTTCGTAAATTTTCCATCAAATTTTGTACTTTTTGCTTTATTACCTTCAGTAAAAGATTCTCTACCATTTCATAAGAAACAATAACAAATTTTTTTAAATTCTTGGACCCTGGCTGTTACTCTTGAGATTTGACCTCTGGACCCTGAAAGGGTTAATTCAAGTTGGAGTTAAAATGTTGTCTTTCTGGCCATACTTAGAAAATGTTATCAATATACCTCAACCAAATTAGGCCCAGGTGCAATATCAAGGGTGCTAAATCAGTTTCCATAAATAAAATGGCTAAGATTTTGCTTAGAGGATTACATATTTCAAAACCATAGTGTAAAAGTAAGTTTTATTACCCGTCTTTTCAGTTCAATAAACACACATTCAGTCAGCTTTCATTCATTACTGAAATTCTACCATAATTATGAAGAGAGCAAAGAGTATTCTCCAATAACAAGCAGTTGTGTCTCATTGTCCTATATTGTAAATTTATAGTACAGTGGACCCCGAGTTTCGGCCATAATTCATTCCAGAAGGCTGTTCAAGTGCCATTACCGAACGAATTTGTTCCCATTAGGAATAATGTAAAGTAGGTTAGTCCGTTTCAGACCCCCAAAATACACTTACAAAAGCACTTACAATATTACACTTACATACATATTATTATTATTATAATCAAATAGAAGTGCTAAACCACAGGGGTTATACAGCACTTACATTCATAATTGTTTGAGTTTTGAGGTGATCGAAACTCAGGGGTCCACTGTACTCATTTAAAACAAAAAAAATATCTCTTTAGTACAAATTATTTAAATACATATAGAATGGGATCCACCTCTAGTGCAAATTGTGGGACCCACAGCCTCAAAGAAATGGAGAAAAAGGCTTTGAGGACAAATATTTGGATTTCTTCCTAAAGCCATTTGAATATTCCACTTTCCCTACCACCCCATCTTTTAACCCTTTCAGGGTCCAAACCGTAGTTCTACGTCATGAGCTCAGCTCACTCAGATAAGCTGTGAGCAGTAAATTTGGGCCTAGATATGAGAGAATACATCTATGTGGTAAATGTGCACCACATAAAACAAATCCTGCATCACATAGTGCATAATGAGAAAAAAAACTGAAACCGTAATTTTCAATTAAAACAGTGACTTTGCAGTGTTTTTTCGTATACTTTTTATAGTTGTATTTGCGATTTCTTGGTCTCATTTCATAGAATGGAAGACATATTACAGATATAGAGATGATTTTGATTGGTTTTAGTACTGGAAATGGCTTGAAACTGAGCTCAAAGTAGCGGAAATGTTCAATTTTTGTCGATGTTCAAGAGTAAACAAATGACCTCACACGTCTAATACGCGCTAGTTGGTGGGTCTAATATACGTTCACAAATGTGGTGATATTATTTGTACAATTATTACAATATTGCATAACAGTAAATCTTCCATTTTTTGGTTTGAATAAAAATTCATTATGTGAATAAAAAATTAAAATGGAATTCATTTGTAAAGCCTGAAAACATAACTAATGAACAGAGGAAATGTTAGTTTAGTGCCAGGAATGCCTGCATTGTTTATTCTGCACCCTATTTTGCAAATGGAATATTTTGAACTTTGAGTTAAATTGGCTAAATTATCAATTTCCAATCACTTTATTTTTGAAACAGTTGACTGGGCAATTTCTTGTGCTCAATCGATAGAATAGAATAGAAGTAATACTAGTGAAATAGCTAAGAATTTGGTCGACTGGAATAATGTAATTGGCCTAAAATGGGAGTCAAAGTTGGCAAAATCGCCGATGTGTAAATATCGCTGACACATCAAAATTCGCGAGAGAATAATTTCATCAACTTTCAATCAAATTTCGTACTTTTTGTTTTATTACCTTCAGAAAAAGATTCTCTACCATTTCATAAGAAAAAATAGGATTTTTTTTTTTAAATTCTTGGACCCTTCCAAAAATGGCCTTGGACCTGAAAGGGTTAATTATTTTTTTTACCAATAGGTATATTTTATTACATAATATGGTACACAAGATTTAAAAGATACATTGCTGGGATACATTTCAAGAACATATTGCTACGTGTTTATCACAGATTACAATGCAAAAATCCCATCTAGCTCCTCAGAGCTGGGGTGCATACCCAGGATACAGCAGGCTTTACCCCTGTGAACCGCAGCACTGAGTCGATGGAATAGAAAACTATTTAAATATAAATATTTCTCACTAACAAACTTACTTGACAATGCTGGGCTTTCTGGAGGAAATTCAGTGCAGGTGTTATCAGTAAGACGTTTACTAAATACCATTTCATACAACGCATGACCAAAGCAGTAAACATCGATAGCCTCCAATGAGTTAATCTTCCGATGGTGTACCATGTGTGATCTTAATTGATTTGGAAGCCCAACAACTTGGTTTTCTAGGTCTAACAGACGGCATACATTATTATCAATAACCAAATTTCCAGTATGAAGATGCCCTAAAAGAGAAATATGAAAAATTATCACAATAAGGAATTATTAATTTTGTAAAGTTATAATGTTCTGTATCACCTTACATGTCCTTAACTACAGTAGATCGTCATTTAGTACGAGATTATGTTGCACGTTATGGGTATTGCACGATTGAAGAATTGCGGCACATTATTATCTAACACGACGTAAAAATGATATTACATGGTTAGCGGGAGGGTAAAAAAAAAAAATTGAGCCCGCAGGTCCTTCACAAACCATCCCACTAACAGAACATTTTCCCAATCAAATTTTCAATGCTCCCCAAGCAATAAGCTTCGATAATTCTATTCCCATCAAGTCCACCAAATCAATCTGAATACTCAAATCAGTGTGTGGGAGGCAAGTACCCTGGCTGGTGTGTGGGAAGTACCCTGGCTGGTGTGTGGGAAGTACCCTGGCTGATGTGTGGGGAAGTACCCTGGCTGGTGTGTGGGGAAGTACCCTGGCTGGTTTGTGTGGGGAAGTACCCTGGCTGGTTTGTGTGGGGAAGTACCCTGGTTGGTGTGTGAGGGGATGGTCACTTGCCCATAAACAATGGCTTTGTTTACGGGCTGACACTCCAACCTTCATTATCTCTCTGTCATATTTTTATTAATTTGGACGTCTTTATCATGCTGCTACGTTATTTATGTTATACCTAATATTATTCTGGAATAAAAATGATAGGTAGATAACTTATTGATAGTAATAATAAGTATTATACAATATTTTAGTGCGGTGAGCTCACACCTCCACATGCCATGGTGGTCCGTGAGTAATTGAGCTGAGAGAGACTGCTATCCCGTCTCCCTCATAGCACCGCCTGCCATTCAATACTCTACGTATATAATATCATGCTTCTACGACATTTATGTTATACCTAATATTATTCTGGAATAAATATGATAGGTAGATAACCTTTATTGATAGTAATATAGTATTATTTTACAATACTTTATAGTGACGTGAGCTAACATATCCTCACACCACGATGGTCCATGAGCAACTGAGACACTGCTCCACTTCTCGCTCTCAGCCCCACCCATCCATCAATACCTATACTATGTCAGTTTTTATTAATTTATGCATCTTTATCATGCTTCTACATTATTTATGTTATAACTAATATTATCCTGGAATAAATATGATAGGTAGATATTATTTATTGATAGTAATAGTATAATTATACAATAACAAATCTAGAAGCAGTGCTTTGAAACTGGGTCTAGACCAGCTGATGATGTCTTACCGTCAGCTGTATAATGTACTGCAGGGTAAAAGAGCCCAGAGATCTATTACAGCATTTATGCACACTTCAATACAACCATCGACTTTAGTACCAAAACCTCTACCATCCACTTCTGCCGACAACCAACAACCATCCACCTCAGCCCAGTAGGCCACACCATCCATATCCACTCTTCACAACCATCCACAAACATCCTTACCCACAATTTAAGGTAAGAAATACTATTATTTCTATTGCATTTGTAGTCTTAAGCAGTAATATATCACGACAATGAACTACAATTACATATTCACCTTCAATTTTTGCAAGATCTGTTGGTCTAAAAAAAACTTGTTTGGCTTTTTGGGGACTCCCAGGAACATAACCCTATTTTTCCCATAAGTTCTTTTAACCCTTTGGGGGTTTCGGCCGTACTAGTACGGCTTATGCCCCAGGGTTTTCATCGTACTAGTACGCCTAAATTCTAGCGCCCTCAAATCAAGCAGAAACAGGCTGTTAGGCCTAGATGTGAGAGAATGGGTCTGTGCGGTCAGTGTGCGCAGTATAAAAAAAATCATGCGCACCATAGTGCATGAGGAAAAAAAAAAACTGACCGTGTTTTTGGTTTAAAACAGCGACTTTGCAGTCTATTTTCGTATGGTATTTATGCTTGTATTCTCGTTTTCTTAGTCTCATTTGATAATTTTGACTGGTTTCACAATGACAAGTACTTTGAAACTGAGCGCAAAGTAGCGAAAATGTTCGATTTTGGCCGATGTTCAAGAGTAAACAAATCACACCATGCATCCAATACACATTAACTGGCGAGTCTAATATTCTTGCACAAGTGCGCTGATATTATTTATACCATTTTTACAATGATGCAGTTGTATACATAACAGTAAATCTTCTATTTTTTGAGAATAAAAATTCAAAATGGAAAGCAAAAGTAATGTAAGAGGAGGCCTGGAGACGTGACTAATGAACAGAGAAGATGTTATTTTAGTGCCAGGAATGTCTGCCTTGTTTATTCTAGACCCTATTTTGAAATTGGCATCGTTTGAAATTTGTGTGAAATTGGCCAAATTGCCATTTTCTGACCACTATTTTGGGTAGTTGAAATTGGTAAATAGGCGGTTTCTTGTACTCAATCGATAGAAGAAATGGAGTTCTAGCGAAATAGCTATAATTTTAGTAGACTGACACATTGGAATTTGCCGAAAATAGGGCTCAAAGTGGGCGAAATCGCCGATGCGTAAATGTCATCAATACCGCTACTTCGTGAAAGCATAATTCTGTTAGTTTTCGATCAAATTTCATAATTTTGGTGGCGTTATGATCGGAAAAAGATTCTCTATCATTTCATAAGAAAAAATAATTTTTTTTTTTCCGAAAAATTTGGGACCCTAAGAACGATTTTTGGAGAGGGCCTGTGGACCCCCAAAGGTTTAATTATCTAACATGAAATTATCTAATACGACGTTTTCAGGAACGTAACTACCGTGCTAAATAACGATCTACTGTACTTGTATAGGGTACCTTGTTTATGCATTCACATTATTTTGTGAGAGCATTAAAACAGATAGTTACTTTAACCCTTTAACTGTCCAAACGTAGATATACGTTTGTACGCGTACTGCTCCGAACGTAGATCTACGTTTTATTTTTCATTCCTTCAAATTTAGTGCAATAGGCCTGAGTCACCTAGACATGAGAGAATGGGTCTGCGCCCTCAGTGTGCGCAGTATTAAAAAAATCTGGGACCACTTAGTACCTTGTGGGAGCACTAGTTCAATTGAGTGCCAGCTAGTGCAAATAATGTGGCAAACACCATGGATTCACTGATGTCATGTCGCATTAACACTCCCCTTATAAGAGGAAAGTAAAAATAGGTTCGATAAATACATGAGTGGCTGTGGGTGGGTGTGAGTTGGACCTGACTAGCTTCTGCTACTAGGTCTGATGCTGTGCTCCTTCCTTCAGAAGATGTGACCTGACCAGGTGGGTCATTGGTCTAAGCTGGGGGGTGACATGGACCTGCCTTGCATGGGCCAGGCCTTCTGCAGTGTTCCTTCTTTTTTATGTTCTTATATATTCGGCAGGCTGGCTTTGGCTGTCTCTGTGTTTATCTATCTGTCCTATATCTCCGAATCTGTCCTATAGCTCCGTATCTGTCCTATAGCTCCGTATCTGTCCTATAGCTCCGTATCTGTCCTATAGCTCCGTATCTGTCCTATAGCTCCGTATCTGTCCTATCTCTCCGTATCTGTCCTATCTCTCCGTATCTGTCCTATCTCTCCGTATCTGTCCTATCTCTCCGTATCTGTCCTATCTCTCCGTATCTGTCCTATCTCTCGTATCTGTCCTATCTCTCGTATCTGTCCTATCTCTCCGTATCTGTCCTATCTCTCCGTATCTGTCCTATCTCTCGTATCTGTCCTATCTCTCGTATCTGTCCTATCTCTCCGTATCTGTCCTATCTCTCCGTATCTGTCCTATCTCTCCGTATCTGTCCTATCTCTCCGTATCTGTCCTATCTCTCGTATCTGTCCTATCTCTCGTATCTGTCCTATTCTCCGTATCTGTCCTATCTCTCTGTATCTGTCCTATTCTCTGTATCTGTCCTATCTCTCCGTATCTGTCCTATCTCTCCGTATCTGTCCTATCTCTCCGTATCTGTCCTATCTCTCCGTATCTGTCCTATCTCTCCGTATCTGTCCTATCTCTCCGTATCTGTCCTATCTCTCCGTATCTGTCCTATCTCTCCGTATCTGTCCTATCTCTCCGTATCTGTCCTATCTCTCGTATCTGTCCTATATCTCTGTATCTGTCCTATATCTCGTATCTGTCTATATCTCCGTATCTGTCCTATATCTCCGTATCTGTCCTATATCTCCGTATCTGTCCTATATCTCCGTATCTGTCCTATATCTCCGTATCTGTCCTATATCTCCGTATCTGTCCTATATCTCCGTATCTGTCCTATATCTCCGTATCTGTCCTATATCTCCGTATCTGTCCTATATCTCCGTATCTGTCCTATATCTCCGTATCTGTCCTATATCTCCGTATCTGTCCTATATCTCCGTATCTGTCCTATATCTCCGTATCTGTCCTATATCTCCGTATCTGTCCTATATCTCCGTATCTGTCCTATATCTCCGTATCTGTCCTATATCTCCGTATCTGTCCTATATCTCCGTATCTGTCCTATATCTCCGTATCTGTCCTATATCTCCGTATCTGTCCTATATCTCCGTATCTGTCCTATATCTCCGTATCTGTCCTATATCTCCGTATCTGTCCTATATCTCCGTATCTGTCCTATATCTCCGTATCTGTCCTATATCTCTGTATCTGTCCTAT
>WNWK01003718.1:25000-158484 GCA_009830355.1 Cherax destructor
AGACAGATAGATAGACAGATACAGACAGTGAAAACAAAGCAAAGGTTCCTTGCACACATTCATTCATCAATGTCACTGCCTTATCAGTAGTTATCTGACAACTGTCATAACACCATTCTTCAAGGAGTTTCATATATACTCCAGGATGTCTAAAACATTGCTGGGACCTATAAATACTTTGTATATATTTATAGACAGTAGTAAATGACCAAGGCAGGTGAAATTGTTCACCTGTTGGTGTCCTTGTGACTATTTGAGTACTATTTCAGTACCTAATATTAGTGTTAGAACAAAGATTGGCTATGAAATCACAAGAACTATTATAAATTGTAACTACCAGAACATAAAAATTGTATAAATTAAAATTCAAGCGGCAGGACTTGTTGTTGCCATCAGGTGAGCATCCAGCACCAACTTGTTGGGCTTATATCTCGGTAAGTACTGGCCCTAAAAAATTTTTTTTAGGCTATCCTGTTTATAAAAATGCGCTCTTCATTTAAAAAAAAAAAAAAAAATTCAAAATATTCGGAGCAGTGCGCAAGTGAACGTAGATCTATGTGTGGACAGTTTAAGGGTTAAGATCACATCCTATATTGTGTTACCATCCTACAAAACTGGATTTTAACTTTTCTATCCTTTCTATAAATTAAGCCATTTATAGCTCATCTTAAGACAGTGTAGAATGAGGTATGCTTACATTATGTGCTCCACCTCTCAGCACTGTGTAATTGGGTACAAAGTCCATTTCCATGAAAAACAATGTTCTCTAATATGATAAAACAGATCAATTAAATGGGTCATTCTTTCTGGGGAAAAAATGTTAATTATATGATAAGTAGGAACATGATGTAAATGCAGTTCATTCCTCAACTGTGTGATAGAAATGTCAATGGGCTGTAATATCACTGCAAAAGGGCTTTTTACATGTTACTTTCTTTACTGGGTACCACACATTAAAGCATTTATAAAATGATAATCACCCTGTTTATATTGTAAACACTTCACTAACAGCAAAAAATATCAATATTTAAAACAGTGCAGATCATTTCAAAAGGTATTCAAAGCATCATAGGAGCTACAGCAACACTGGTTATGAAGTCATGAAGGAGCAATCTTTGATCAAGTGGAATTTGAAAAATCAGTTGTTTTTAAATTATAACACTCATTGCAGCAAAACATTATGTTTTCACAGTATAATATGGTTTAATATGCAGTACATCACTTTCACTTAGAACACTTACAGAAATATTTTGTAAATTGGGCAATTAAGCTTACCATGGCCTATACCCTTCTCATGCAGGAACAGTAGTGCCTCTAAGATCTGTCTCCCATAAACTGCACAGTCTCTCTGCTCAATGGGAATAAACTTATCACTCGAGTATTTAACCAAATTATTTCCTTGGGGCTTGGTTTGATGAATCCTATCACGAAGACTTCCCTAGAACAGAAAGAAAATCTACATTTATCTAGTAAAGTTGAAAAATATTAGGCCTTAAACAATGTCAGATGTATGCCACACGTCAGGTGACCAGGTTGTTTGACATATACCATATACATATTTTTTAGTGCCTTCAAATTTGCTGAGAGCTGCAAGTTTAGGTCTCAAATTCAATTGTTTGGGACACCTACCTCCTGGGAAAAAAAAATCTAGGAGCACTAATGTAGGTACATGCAGTGCATCATGGGAAACATTACCTCAAACGTACAGTGGACAGTTTAGGAGCTAACAACGAAATTCAGTCAAAAAACATGTAAATTTTTTCCCAAGATAACCCAATAAAGTGTGTGAATCATTTCCATGTTCTGAGAAGTTTCACAATTTGAAACAAATGTAATATCATAAGATTTCCTTATTAGTAGTGTTAGAAGACAAAAACAGTCACTAGAAATTAGAAAAATTTTACAGAAATTTAGAGAATATTTCACCTTCAGGACTTGAGTCCTGGAGGTGGAAAGTACAGTGCCTACACTCTGAAGGAGGGGTGGGAATATTTGCAATTTGGAGGGGCATCTGAACTATAGTATTGGCACGCCTCTGGCAAGACAGTGATAGTGTGAGAGATGGTGAAAGTGTTTCTTCTTTTTCGAGTCACCCTACCTATATGGAGATAATGGTTGCAGTGTTTCTCTACATGTTTCAAGTACTAAAAAGTCTTCAAACAAAACTATTATCATTGTGTACATACAGTAGCCATCACAAACATGAACACACACAAATAAGTTTCTAGCAGACTATTTGCCTGACAAGTACCAGGGCAACTTCTGTGTGACTGTTTTCCTTGCCATATTGCTAAAGACATAAAAGATTGACTACATGACTGTGATATATCATTCTTTAACCCTTTCAGGATCGGAACCCGATCTGATCAGGTTCAGAGAGTTCATAAAAAAAACTTATGAAATAATAGAGAATCTTTTTCTGAACATATTGAAACCAAAAGTACGAAATATGATGTAAAACTTACGGAATTACGCTATCGCAAATTTAGCAGTCATGGCGATATTTACACATCGGTGATTTCACCCACTTTGAGCCCAATTTTCGGCAAATTCCATTCTTCCAGTCAACCAACCTCATAGCTATTTTGCTAGTATTCCTTCTATTCTATCAATTAATTACAAGAAACCGCCCATTTACCTATTTCAACTACAGCCTCTCCTCACTTACCGATGTACTCGTTTACCGACACCTCGGAGTTACGACGGGTTCTCTGACGAATTAAAAAAAAAATTGTATGCAGTATGAGAACGTGGGTCACGGTAACACAGTGTGTCTGCGTCAAGCATCTCAAATCTCCTTCTTACAGCCACTCAGTACACTACCTTTTAAAGTCTCCAAGACTACATATTTGTACTTGATTGTGTACCTCATAGTACAAGAAGTGCAGAAGCACTTGGAAGAGGAAAATGGAAGTACAAAAGAAGTTCACAGTAAAGGGGTTAGCTGGTGTGTTCATGTGTGTGTGTTTACATTCTCGGTGTATGTTGATGGTAATAATAATTAATAATAAATAATAATAATCGTTCTGGGGCACTTTAAATGTCATACATAGCTCATAATAATAAACATGGCACAAGGGAGGGTTCCCTGCAGCAGTGCAATTTATCAAATGTTACTGGCCGTCATCAGTTATCTGACACTTGTCACAACACCATAAAAAAAGTGACCGCAACCATTACAGAAACATTATGTGCTATGTGCTAAACATACACTCTTTTTCAATAAGTCAGTCAAGTTAGTAAGTTATTCAGTCAAGTCAGTAAGTTATTCAGTCAAGTCAGTAAGTCATTCAGTCAGGCAGACAGATAGACAGACAGGCATGATAAAGACACCCAAATAAATAAAAACTGACATACAGTGGTCCCTCAGTTTTCGCCGAAAATTCGTTCCAGAATGCTGCTCAAGTGCCATTACCAAACGAATTTACTTCCTTAAGAAATAATGTCACGTAGGTTAGTCTATTTCAGACCCCCAAAAATACACTTGCAACAGCACTTACGAAAATACACTTACATAAATGTTCGAGTTTGGAGATGCACGAAAACCGAGGGAACACTGTATATGGAGAGGTATCGGAGGGTGTGTGGGGCTAGGGGCTATACAGAGAGAGGGAGGTGGGGAGAGGGAGGGGTGGTGACACTTTTGAAGTGTCAGTAAGGGGTGATTCCTCGATTAGCGACGAAATCGTTTACCGATGGGGTCTTAGGCCTCTATCTCCGTCGTTAAGTGAGGAGAGGCTGTACTCAATAAAGTGATCAGAAATCGGTAATTTGGCCAATTTCACACAAAATTAATAAATTGCCAATTTCAAAATAGGATCCAGAATAAACAATGTAGACATTCCTGACACTAAAACATTTCCCCTGTTCATTAGTCTTCAGGCCTCTGATGTATTACACTTGTTTTCCATTTTGAATTTTTATTCACTGTTATGCAGACTACTGAATTACTGTAATAATTGTATAAACAATGTCAGCACATTTGTGAACATGTATTAGACCAACCAGTTGGACGGGTGTAGATGAATGAGTTCAGAGAACCACAAGTTATAACTTGTCGGTTCTCTGAAGCTATTCATCTCATCCTGTCTGACACAGCAACAACTTGGGATCTTGATACAAACGAATTCTTCAACACTTGTCCAACCTTCGGACGAAGACCTACTTCGACTAGTGGATGGTACCACTATGAAAACGCCTCCTCCTGCTTCACCTCACCTGACTACAGTATATAAGCCACCTCTGCGGCCCTGTGCTGTATTCCTACAAGATTGATGGACTGAACACATTGACTCCAGGCCGAGGGACTGATTACCTCATACTCCTCCTCTCCTTACACCTTTCTGCTTTGTATTGGACTGATGAAGCCACTGTGTGGCGAAACGTTTCCTCAATAAGGATACCCAAGTGTTGCATGTGTCTAATTTATAATCAGTTGGACGGGTATTTGACAACTGACATAATTTGAGTACTCTGGAATATCGGAAAAAATCAAACATTTCTGTTACTTTGAGCTCAATTTCAAGCTACTTTCAGTCCTGAAACCAATGACAATCATCTCTATTTCTATAATACATCTTCAATTTTATCAATTGAGTCCAAAAAAACGAGAATACAAAGACAAAAACCATACGAATACAGTATACACTGTAAAGTCGCAGTTTTTAACCAAAAACACTGTCGCAGTTTTTTCCCGTTATGCACTGCATGCTGCAGGATTTTTTTTGTTGTACACACTTACCACATAGACCCATTCTCTCATATCTAGGCCCAAATTTACTGCTCACAGCTTATATGAGCGAGCTGAGCTCATGGCGTAAAACTATGGGACCGACTTGGGCTTCAAAGCCGTAGAACAACAGAACCAACCTCGAAATGGTTAATGACTGACCTGGTAACTCACGAGACATGTCCATATAGCGAAGCTATATGGACATGTTCTCTACCACCAAATTCTTAGGCATAACTGAGCATTTTGTAAGAGGTACCAACTCTTCTATCCACCATAATGTAGCCTTATCAATGGCCTAAGAGACATATGAAGTGCATTAAGAGGAAGGAAAACCCTTCAAAATACTTGGTAAGGTGAGAAACCCATACGTATTTCAGTATTTTATTATAAAAACTATATACAGCCTCTCCTCACTTAACGACGGAGTTCTGTTCCTAAGACCACGTCGGTAAACGAATTCGTCGCAAAGTGAGGAGCATACAATAATGGAAGTGGATTTGTGTCACCCATCTTTGATATTGTTTTAATGTCACTTTTGCACCATTTATAACATTTTTAGCTATAATAATAACAATATTTTATTTTGACATGATACATAGTTGTACAAAGGAATATAATAGTTGAGTGTACATACCAAAAGCCCCTTGTATGCAGAGCATTTCAGGCAAACTTAAAATGAACTTAAGATTAATTAGGCTATAACAGATTAAATAGTCATTAGGTGAGTTACAGTGAGTACAAGAGAATTGAGTATTAATAGGTAATGCTATATGGCTTTAATAAGTCTAGTAGAGAAGTTTAGTAGTGACTAATTACAGTTTTGAGTTATTTTATAAAAATTACAGTATTACAATAGAACAATTTACAATATGAAGTGTTACAATTTAGTATTCAAAACAATGAAATCTGAACATCCTGATTTTGAAGTAATGAGTACAGTGGTACCTCGAGTTACGATGGTCCCCAAAATCGCCCTTTTATGCCCTGCTACACTCCCCTGCATGCCTACTACACTCCCTGCATGCCTGCTACACTCCCTGCATGCCTGCTACACTCCCTGCATGCCTGCTACACTCCCTGCATGCCTGCTACACTCCCTGCATGCCTGCTACACTCCCTGCATGTCATGCTACACTCCCTGCATGACACTGCTACACCCCTGCATGAATGCTACACTCCCTGCATGAATGCTACCACTGGGGTGCCACTAGGAAGCTTCTTTGGACCCATGGTGACTTATTTCACAGTGACAATCACTAAACTACCAAAAAAAAAACACCAAATATATTGTGAATCTTTGAAAGAGCGGGCTAGGTAATGTTTTCTCAATGGTAAACAACGCTTCACTGGCGTCCTGCGCTTGCACGGAGCAGGCGGACACGTCTAATACCTTTTTTGTAACCGAGGAATTTTTTTGCTAACCGATTACGAAAAAAGCTTTCGGTTTCCGAAGCTTTCGTTAACAGGACCTTTCGTTAACCGAGGGTCCACTGTATTGAAATTTAGACATCATTGGTACTTTTTGTGTTACTTTTGAGTAAATGGTAGGTATATTAAGTACAGCTAGTCTAGTTAATTTTAGGTGATGAGGAAATTTCTAAGTAGGGCCTTAAATTGATTTGCAGGCAGGGGTCCTTTTGTGTGTTCTCGTAATGAATTCCAATCAAAGTGATTTGTGTCTTGTATTATGGTTGTGTGTTCTGTTGTAGTTAACAAGTAGGAGTTTGAGAGGAGGGTTTATATTTGAGTGTAGTGTTCTGTACATGTAGTAGGCCCAATAATAAGTGTGGATGTTTTGCATATTGAGTAAGTTAAGACTCTTGAAAAGCGGAGGAGTATGCTGTCTCTTACAAGAGTTTGTAATCAATCGCACTGCAGTTTTTTGTTGGGTTATTAAAGGTTTAAGATGATTTGCTGTGGTTGAGCCCCATGCACAAATACCATAGGTGAGGTAAGGGTAGATGAGTGAATGGTATAGGGCAAGAAGAGCTGTTCAGGGTACATAGTACCGTATCTTTGAGAGGATGCCTACTGTTTTGGAGACTTTCTTGGATATTTGCTGTATGTGAGTTTGGAATTTGAGATTGCAGTCTAGGTGGAGACCTAGAAATTTGCACTGTGTGTGTCTAGAAATGGGTGAACCATTTATCAGTATGTTTAGCTGTACATTTGTAGCTCTGTTTCCAAACAGCATAAAATAGGTTTTGTCTATATTGAGAGTAAGTTTGCTGGTGGTCATCCAAGTAGATATTTTTAGTAGTTCGGCATTTATAGTGTCTGTTAGTATGGTTGGGCTTGGGTGAGAGAAGACATAAGTAGTGTCATCAGCAAATAAAATGGGTTTAAGGAGTTTAGATGCATTTGGGAGGTCATTGATATGTAAATGAGAAAGAGAAGTGGGCCAAGAACACTTCCCTGTGGGACTCCAGCAAGAACTGGTTATGTAGTGGAGTTAGCTCCATTTGTGTATACATACTGGGTTCAATTGCTAAGATAAGATTTTAGGTAATCAAGAGTGTGTCCTCTGACCCTGTAATGTTCAAGTTTTTGGTGCAATTGGTCATAGTCAACTGTATCAAAAGCTTTTTGTAAGTCTATGAAAAATCCCAGGGGAATTTTTTTTTTTTTTTTTGAGTGCTAAAAATATATTGGCTCAAGCACATGTATATTCCATCATTAGTACTTTTTTTTGGTCTGAATCCAAATTGACAGGGGTTGAGTATGTTGTGGGATACTAAGTAGGAGTAGACTTGTTTGTGAATTAATTTTTCAAAGATTTTTAGATAGTAGGGGCAAGTTTGATATAGGCCTATAGTTGTTGAACTCAGTTGGATCACCTCCTTTGAGGATTGGGGTGACCCTTGCTGTCTTGAGTATGGTGGGAAGGTGGAAGATTCAATGGATTTATTAAACAGTTACAATAATTGGTGATAATACATGAGAAGCTTTTTTATACATGAGTGGTGGTAAGTTATTTAGGTCACCTGTCTTGTTCTTTAGTGTTTGGATGATGAGCGAGATTTCAGTAGGATTTGTTGGGGCTAAAAATAAGAGTATGATAACAAATTCCCACTCTAGACAGCATACTCCACCAATATTCAAAAGCCTAAAACTACTCACCGTACAGAACATTCACACTTATTCTTGTGCATACTACATACATAGAACTCTACACTCTAATATAAACCCTCCGCTCAAAATTCTCCTCACCAACTTTAATAGGACCCATGACCATAGCACAAGACACAGATCACTTTTTGTTATACGTACCCTGTGTCCATATCACCCTGTGTAAAAACTCTATGCACATAAAGGGCCCCAAAATTGGAATCATTACCAGTCAATACTAAAATAACCTGGTCTGAACATCAATTTAAATCTCTTCTCAAAAACCACCTACTCACCCTAAACTAAATGCTCATACTGTAAATTACTTTCAACAATGCTCACTGTTATTTTCCTAGAATATAATTTCAATATTTACTATTGATGTAACCATCCTACAAAACACTTGTCACAATGTAATATCCTCAGATTGTAATTTGAGTAAATTTAGGTAATGAAGATTGGATAACAGATTGGAGGGAGGGAATATGGAGGAAGTGAATGTATTCAGATATTTTGGAGTAGACTTGTCAGCAGATGGGTCTATGAAAGACAAGGCGAATCATAGAACTGATGAGGGAAAAAAGGTGAGTGGTGCACTGAGGAGTCTGTAAAGACAAAGAATGTTATCCATGGAAGCAAAGAGGGAAATGTATGAGAGTATAGTGGTACCAATGCTCTTTTATGGGTGTGAAGCATGGGTGGTGAATGTTTTAACAAAGAAAAGGCTGGAGGCAATGGAGATGTAGTGTCTGAGGGCAATATGTGATGTGAATATAATGCAGAGAATTTGTAGCTGGGAGATTAGGAGGTGCAGGGTTTCTAAAAGTATTATCCAGCGGGAAGAGGAAGGGTTGTTGAGGTGGTTTGGACATTTAGAGAGGATGAAACAAAAGAGAATGACTTGGAAGGCACATAAATCTGTAGAAGGAGGGGTAGGGGTCATCCTAGGAAAGTTTGGAGGGGAGGGGGGGTAAAGGAGGTTGTTGTGTGCAAGGGGCTTGGACTCCCCAAGCATAAGTGAGCGTGTTAGATAGAAGCAAGTGGAGGCAAATGGTATTTATGACGATGTGCTGTTGGAATGTGAGCAAAGTACATTTATGAAGGGATTCAGGGAAACCAGTTAGCCAGACTTGAGTCCTAGAGGTGGGAAGTACAGTGCCTGCACTCTGAAGAAGGGGTGTTGATATGCTGCAGTTTTATAACTAGTGTAGGCATGCCTCTGATAAGACTGTGATGGAGTAAATGATGATGAAAGTGTTTCTTCATTTTCGGGTCACCCTGCCTTGGTGAGAAATGGCAGATGTGTTAATAAAAAAAAAGAAGTTTTTATTCTTTTTTTTACTATTTTGGTATTCTAAGGCTATGTACAATGAATACTTATATCACAATTGTTTCAGAGTGTAATACTCCTCAGGACATGGAAATTATTCACACTGACTTCACTGGGTTATCCTGGGTAAAATATCTTCATGTACTTTGTGGCTGAATTCCACTGTTAGTATCAGGAAGTTTTAATAAATTTGGACTGAGTAAGTCATCTCTGTGTCACTTGCACACCCTGTATGCTGGAAGGGCAGCCGGTGGTAGAAAAACAGCTCCTGGTTCATTGTTTACTTTCGCTAGATAGGTCTACTAGTATGTCGATGATACAGTCATCACCTGAGTAGTGAACCATGATACAATGTGTGAACCCTGATAGCTTTAGATTTTTTTTCAAATGTATGACTAAATGGGAGAAGACCCCAAAGAGTTGTGCTGAGGTTAAAAATATTGGCTGGTGGCAGATTTGCAGGTAAAAAAAAAAAATGTGCAAACTAGTACGCTGGACACAGATAGTATTTGCAATTAGTACACTGGACACAGTTTAAGGGTTAAAAATACAGTGGACCCCCGAGTTTCGGTCATAATTCATTCCAGAAGGCTGTTCAAGTGCCATTACTGAACGAATTTGTTCCCTTAAGGAAAAATGTAAATTAGATTAGTCCTTTCAGACCCCCAAAAATACACATACAAAAAGCACTTACAATATTAAACTTACATAATTGTTCGATTTCCGAGGTGACCGAAACTCGGGGGTCCACTGTAGTAGGATTTTTTTTTTAAATCTGTCACTGTCAAAACTTTTTTTTTTTCAGGTCTGCCACAGTTTAAGGGTTAATTTGTACAGGTACAATATTCAAAAGATGAATGTACAAATGTAATATATGCTTCACACACTTATGTACAGTGGTACCTCGAGTTATGAGCTTAATTCGTTACAGAAGGCTGTTCGAGTGCCGATACCGAACGAATTTGTTCCCATAAGGAATAATGTAAATTAGATTAATCCGTTTCAGACCCCCAAAAGTACACTTACAAAAGGACTTACAGAAATACACTTACATAATTGCTCGAGTTGGGAGCTGCTCGTATGTCAAGGTACCACTGTACTATATAGGCTTGAGGAAGCTTAATTTATAATTGAAACTGTAAAACCTTTTATGGAAAAACCCTTGAGCATAAAGTTTTAGAGGTATAGCTATGGGTATATTTAAAAAGAAACACTTAAGTTTTTCTTTTTAGGTCATCTACCTTGGTGGGATACAGCTGGTGTCAAAAAAAAAAGTTATGGGTATTCCTTGAAACTTCCTCACATTCATATGATTATATCCACTACCTATACCTATATTAACCCCTTAACTGTCCAAACACAGATCTACGTTCTCTCGCCCAGCGCTCCAAATATTTGAAAAAAAAAAAAAATGTTTTTAAAAATGAAGAGGAATTTTTTTTACATAGAGTAATGTAAAAAAAAATTTAGTCCGTACTTATGGAGATATAAGGCCGGAAAGTCGGTGCGCTTGTCACTCACCTGACGGCAACATGGAGTCCTGCTGCTTGAAGAAGTGTTGCCAATATACACCTTTTTTCGTTTTTTTTTTTTTTAATTTATATAATTTTTTTTTATTAACACATCGGCCGATTCCCACCAAGGCAGGGTGGCCCGAAAAAGAAAAACTTTCATCATCATTCACTCCATCACTGTCTTGCCAGAGGGGTGCTTTACACTACAGTTATAAAACTGCAACATTAACACCCCTCCTTTAGAGTGCAGACACTGTACTTCCCATCTCCAGGACTCAAGTCCGGCCTGCCGGTTTCCCTGAATCCCTTCATAAATGTTACTTTGCTCACACTCCAACAGCACGTCAAGTATTAAAAAACCATTTGTCTCCATTCACTCCTATCAAATACGCTCACACATGCTTGCTGGAAGTCCAAGCCCCTCGCACACAAAACTTCCTTTACCCCCTCACTCCAACCTTTCCTAGGCCGACCCCACCCCGCCTTCCCTCCACTACAGATTTATACACTCTCGAAGTTATTCTGTCTCGTTCCATTCTCTCTACATGTCCGAACCACCTCAACAACCCCTCCTCAGCTCTCTGGATAATAGTTTTGGTAATCCCGCACCTCCTAATAATTTCCAAACTCCGAATTCTCTGCATTATATTCACACCACACATTGACCTCAGACATGACATCTCCACTGCCTCCAGCCTTCTCCTCGTTGCAACATTCATCACCCATGCTTCACACCCATATAAGAGTGTTGGTATAACTATACTCTCATACATTCCCTTTTTACTTCCATGGACAAAGTTCTTTGTCTCCACAGACTCGAAGTGATCCACTCACCCTTTTACCTCATCAATTCTATGATTCACCTCATCCTTCATAGACCCATCTGCTGACATGTCCACTCCCAAATATCTGAATACATTCACCTCCTCCATACTCTCTCCCTCCAATCTGATATCCAATCTTTCGTCACCTAATCTTTTTGTTATCCTCATCACCTTACTCTTTCCTATATTCACTTTCAATTTTCTTCTTTTACACACCCTACCAAATTCATCCACCAACCTCTGCAACTTCTCTTCAGAATCTCCCAAAAGCACAGTGTCATCAGCAAAAAGCAACTGTGACAACTCCCACTTTGTATTTAATTCTTTATCTTTTAACCCCACACCTCTTGCCAAGACCCTCACATTCACTTCTCTTACAAACCCATCTATAAATATATTGAACAACCACGGTGACATCACACATCCTTGTCTAAGGCCCACTTTTACTGGGAAATAGTCCCCTTCCCTCCTACACACTCTAACTTGAGCCTCACTATCCTTCTGATAATTACAATTTGCAGTAGTTCTTGTGATTTTATAGCCAATGTTTGTTCTGACAGTAATATTAGATACTGAAATAGTACTCAAATAGTCTAGAAATATATATACAAAGTATTTATAGGTCCCAGCAATGTTTTAGACATGCTGGAGTATATATGAAACTCCTTGAAGCATGGTGTAAGACGAGTGTCACTCCACTGTTGACAATGCAGCAGTGGACAAGTGACACTTGATGATCGTGCACTGCCTTGGCTGTTTGTTTGTTTTCACTGTTACATATAAACATGTCTATCTGTTTGTCTGTCTGTCTATTTGTATTTGTCTGTCTATTCATCTGTCTGTCTATTCGTCTGTCTATTCATCTGTGTGTTTGTGTGTCTGTGTCTGTTTGTCTGTGTCTGTTTGTCTGTATGTGTCTGTTTGTCTGTATGTGTCTGTTTGTCTGTCTGTGTCTGTCTGTCTGTCTGTGTCTGTTTGTCTGTCTGTGTCTATTTGTCTGTCTGTGTCTATTTGTCTGTCTGTGTCTATTTGTCTGTCTGTGTCTATTGTCTGTGCTATTTGCTCTGTCTATTTGTCTGTCTGTGTCTATTTGTCTGTCTGTGTCTATTTGTCTGTCTGTGTCTTTGTCTGTCTGTGTCTATTTGTCTGTCTGTGTCTTGTCTGTCTGTTGTCTGTGTCTATTTGTCTGTCTGTGTCTATTTGTCTGTCTGTGTCTTTTTGTCTGTCTGTGTCTTTTTGTCTGTCTGTGTCTATTTGTCTGTCTGTGTCTATTTGTCTGTCTGTGTCTATTTGTCTGTCTGTGTCTATTTGTCTGTCTGTGTCTATTTGTCTGTCTGTGTCTATTTGTCTGTCTGTGTCTATTTGTCTGTCTGTGTCTATTTGTCTGTCTGTGTCTATTTGTCTGTCTGTGTCTATTTGTCTGTCTGTGTCTATTTGTCTGTCTGTGTCTATTTGTCTGTCTGTGTCTATTTGTCTGTCTGTGTCTATTTGTCTGTCTGTGTCTATTTGTCTGTCTGTGTCTATTTGTCTGTCTGTGTCTATTTGTCTGTCTGTGTCTATTTGTCTGTCTGTGTCTATTTGTCTGTCTGTGTCTATTTGTCTGTCTGTGTCTATTTTTGTGTCTATTTGTCTGTCTGTGTCTATTTGTCTGTCTGTGTCTATTTGTCTGTCTGTCTATCCTGTCTGTCTGTGTCTATTCTGTCTCGTGAACTATTCAGTGCGTATCTATTTGACTGATCGTTTATTGCCCGTCATGCTTATTATGCCTTATATCTACAAGCACAGTATAGCACTTCGTCTGGATTTTTTGGGTTATCCTAAGTAATTTACATATCTCACAGATATGTGTATCTGTGAGATAGAGACAGAGATAAACAGAGATAGACAGAGACTGAGATAGACAGAGACTGAGATCGAGATACAGAGCCAGGCAGAGATACAGTGGACCCCGAGTTTCAAAAACTTCACTCCTGAAGTCTGCTCAAGTGCCATTACCGACAATTTCTTCCCTTAGGAAAAATTTCACGTAGGTTAGTCTATTTCAGACCCCCAAAATACACTTCCACAAGAACTTACAAAATTATACTTACATGATTGCACGATTTCAGGTATTCTACCGAGGGTCCACTGTATGTAGATACAGACAGAGATAGAGACAGCCAAAGTCAATCAGCCACCCAGCCAGCCAGCCACCCAACCACCCGGCCAGCCAGCCACCCAACCACCCGGCCAGCCAGCCAGCCACCCGGCCAGCCAGCCTGCCAAACACGTATTACACGTTCCAGAATTGTTTCTCTTTGCTTAGGGTATAGGTTATAGGACATTCTGGAAGGATGACACTACCAGTGGTATCAGAATTGAAAGGATGTTACACAAATGTTGCGCATGGGTTGTTTTCGAGGTTTTTGATATTTCCTCGACCACTTGTGGCCGCATCCATCTCAAAGCCACTAAACTCGGAGTCAACGTCACTTTCCTCTTAAAAGGGGAGTGTTAATATAACATGGCATCAGTGAATGCCTGGTGTTTGCCACGCTCTTTGCTCTAGCTGGTGCTCAATCGAACTGGTGCTCCTACAAGGTACTAAGTGGCCCCAGATTTTTTTAATACTGTGCACACCAAGTATTAAGACCCATTCTATACCGACCAGGCATCTCAGGCCAATTGTTCCAAATTTGGAGGCAAGGAAAAATAAAATGTTGATCTACGCTTGGAGCGCTAGCAGTAAGAACGTAGATCTATGTTTGGACAGTTAAGGGGTTAATCTGCTTACCTAGTTTAATGCTGCAAGTGAAATGTTAATTACAATTTACAAATGCCAGAGAAGAAGTATGCAAGAGAATTTCTACATTAAATACAGTATATAAATAAACAAGTATGCACCCACCTGAGGAAACCATGGTCGAACAACACACACTCCAGCTTCTGAGGCAATGCTACTGACTGCTGGTACTATGTATGGATGCTGTAGAGCATAAAAATATTAAAAAATTATTTTGTAAACAGTTGTTTCTGTTACACTCATTATTATAAAATTAGCAACAATGCATTACTCAACAAATTGTTTTTCCTAAACTAACTTTAAATCTTCAAGCATCACTTAAATTTTTAACTTCTTTGAAGGAAAGAGGAGTAAGATGGCGGGAGGAAGGAAGCTAAAGAAGTGGGAGAGAGGAGGACAAGGAGGGAGGAAGGAAGGGGGAGGAGGATGGTGGGAGGAGTAGGAGGACGAGGAGCAGGAGGAGGAGCAGCAGCAGCAGCAGGAGGAGGCAGCAGCAGGAGGAGGAGCAGCAGCAGGAGGAGGAGGAGGAGCAGCAGAGGAGGTGGAGGAGCAAGAGGAAGAGGAGGAGCAGGAGGAGCAAGAGGAAGAGGAGGAGCAAGAGGAAGAGGAGGAGGAGCAAGAGGAAGAGGAGAAAGAGGAAGAGGAGAAGGAGAAAGAGGAAGAGGAGGATGAGCAAGAGGAAAAGGAGGAGCAAGAGGAAGAGGAGGAGCAGGAGGAAAGAATCTATATGCACATTTTTGTGTTAGCTACAATACCAGTTAAGTTGCAAGTTGACCATTCGTGCTTGTACTACTATTGTACTTGCACTGACAAGGTTTGGTATAGCACACACAAAAGGTTGTTCAATTTTGTTTAAATTGTAAGAGAAAAAGTTTTTTTTTTAACACATCGGCTGTTTCCCACCAAGGTAGGGTGGCCTGAAAAAGAAAAGCTTTCATCATCATTCACTCCACTGTCTTGCCAGAGGCACGCTTACACTACAGTTATAAAACTGCAACATTAACACCCCTCCTTCAGAGTGCAGGCACTGTACTTCCCATCTCCAGGACTCAAGTCCGACCTGCTGGTCTCCCTGAATCCCTTCAAGTTACCTTGCTCACACTCCAACAGCACGTCAAGTCCTAAAAACCATTTGTCTCCATTTACTCCTAACATGTTCATGCATGCTTGCTGGAAGTCCAAGCCCCTCACACACAAAACCTCCTTTACCCCCTCCCTCCAACCTTTCCTCGGCTGACCCCTACCCTGCCTTCCCTCCACTACAGATTTATACATTCTCGACGTCATTCTATTTTGTTTCATCCTCTCTACATGCCCGAACCACTTCAACAACCCCTCCTCAGCCCTCTGGATAATAGTTTTGGTAATCCCGCACCTCCTCCTAAAAAGTCATTACCACTACTAATCCCAGCAGACAGGAAAGATGTTAGTATTCAGAATCTTTTAGAAAAAAGGACAAGCCTTTAAAAAATCATGTGGGTATGTTTCTCAGCAAAGCAAAGTCTATTTATATACAGTAAGAGCATTACATTATCTTTCGAAACATCATTATAACTTTAATAGGTTGCTATTAACCCATTAACTGTCCAAACATATATATACGTTTATACCGCTAGCGCTCCGAACGTATATATACGTTTTTCTTACATGCTTTCTTATGGGGAAAATCAAGGTCCGAGAGCTAGCGGTAAAAACGTATATATACGTTTGGACAGTAAATGGGTTAAAATGCATATACAATAATGCAGAGAGAAAAATTCAAGAAATAATTCTCATACATTATCAGTTTTACCTGACACTGCACAAGAGCTGTGAGTGTAGCATGAGTATCCCGAAGGTTCATAGCTTTATCAGGACCAAAAGGAGCCCACCACAGCACATGCTGTGTTTTATTATCTGACAAAGGGTGTGCCAGAAAATATTCTTTGGCTATACGAGTACCACAACTCGGCAAAACTTCTGTTACCTCATGACTTCCTCCAGATCTAAGAACAATATGAACATTCTGCCTTGCTTCCTCTGTAAATAAAAACAGTGGTTTTATTCACATAAAATTTTGTAAATATTACAAAGATAATAATTCACATAATTATGAGTATTGTATGTGTGGAAGTATGCCACATTCTGGAGGGGCAATATACTCCAATCCTTACTGTATGGTAGTGTAACACAAATGAATTTTTTTCTTACTTTGTTGACTTTCCACAAAGACTCGCCAAAATCTGAAAAAATTAGTTCCAAAAAGTGGATATACTGTACATCATTATATCAATTAATGTGCTGAGATAAGCAAACTGCAGTAAAAAAAAACTTGGTGCTTACTGCATACAGGTAATAGACATAATACAAGAGATTAAAGAAAAATGCAACATTGTTTTTGCATGAGAAATATTTGTACTGTATTTATATTAACCAGTGTGTTGCCAAGTTGATCCAGCTATTACCATACATCAATAAATGTAGGAAGTCTTAGTTCCTTCATATGGCTAGGTACAGTACTGAATTTGCAAATGAAAGATGAACTGTAACCACAGAAAATGTGGCCCATTGGCCCGTAGTTGTGCTACCCTGTGTAACTTATCAAGTTAGCAGCATAATTTTATTGCACTTACCTAGGAAATTCCTTGTATAACTTGTTGGATCTAGAAATCTCTTAACTGGAAGTGATGAAGCCAACACAGGATTGAAGAGAATGCCTTCCAGATATTTCTGCAAAATATTAAGAAGTACAGTACAGAATTTAGACACAGTATAATTAATATGTACTAATGATGAACTAAAATCAAACTCCAGTGGATGCTTGCTTATTTGCAAAAAAAAAAAAAATGAGCCTGAAAATATTAGGAGCATAAATCAATTTAGCTATTCTTTAAAACGAAATGGTAAATGTACAGTGAATTCACAAAAAAAAAAAGTTAAATTTTATGGCCAAGGTTGATTTATAGCAGAGATAGCAGAGAATACACACTACTGATGTACTACACAGTAAATTAAGTCTTTGCAAATGTGATAAATGGTTTTGAAAACCGACGAGTTGAAGATTGAGACACTTATGCAACATATGGGAATCTTTATTAAGGAAACGTTTTGCCACACAGTGGCTTCATCAGTCAATACAAAGCAGAAGGTGTAAGGAGAGGAGGAGTTTGAGGTAATCAGTCCTCGGCCTGAGTCGATGTGTTCAGTCCATCAATCTTGTAGAAAGTACAGCATAGGGCCTAGAAGTGGCTATATACTGTAGTCAGGTGAGGCAGCGAGGAGGCGGGTCCAGGGTACATCCACTAGTGAAGTAGTCTCGTCCAAAGGTTGGACAAATATTGAAGAATTTCTTGTATCAAGATCCCATGATGTTGCAGTGTCTGACAGACACTGATACAAGAAATTCTTCAATACTTGTCCAACCTTTGGACGAAGACCTACTTCGACTAGTGGATGGTACCACTAGGACCCCGCCTCCTCCTGCTTCGCCTCACCTGACTACAGTATATAAGCCACTTCTACGGCCCTATGCTGTACTTTCTACAAGATTGATGTACTAAACACATCGACTCCAGGCCGAGGGACTGATTACCTCAAACTACTCCTCTCCTTACACCTTTCTGCTTTGTACTGGACTGATGAAGCCACTGTGTGGCGAAACATTTCCTTAATAAAGATTCCCATATGTTGCATAAGTGTCTCAATCTTCAAGTCTTAGCAAAGTAATATTAAGTTTTGCCATTTTTTCCTTCTAGACTTGATATACCTTTGACAGGTTTCAAGAGTTTTCTTACTCCCACAGTCCAGCCCTGGGCTAGTCTTATCTGGTGCTTGCCTGTTCAACCAGGCTGTTGCTGTTGGCAACCAATTGGTCTATACATATATCAATTACAGCTTAGTTGCTCCTGCACTTGTTGGGTTTCCTCTTGAAGACTTCTACACTTTTTACAGCAGTGCTTCTAATATTTTTTGGTGAAATGTTAAATAGTCTTGGCCTACAGATGTTGATACAATGTTTTCTTATTGTTTCCATGGTGTTCCTTTTTTCACTGGGATTATTTTGCATTTTCTCCTTTATCTCTCACTCCTGTATATTGCTATGGCAGTATGCAGATTTAGAACTAGGCCCTCAAGTACAGTATCTTCCGATGGAAATAAATGGTATAAAATACCGACACAATGGGAAAATAAACGCATAAGCAGTATAGTAATGTGATCCTTTATTGACAACGTTTCGCCCACACAGTGGGCTTTATCGAGTCACAAACAGATCTACCTGGATAAGAGATTTATTTTTTATTATTTTATTAACACATCGGCCGATTCCCACCAAGGCAAGGTGGCCCAAAAAAGAAAAACTTTCATCATCATTCACTCCATCACTGTCTTGCCAGAGGTGTGCTTTACACTACAGTTATAAAACTGCAACATTAACATCCCTCCTTCAGAGTGCAGACACTGTACTTCCCATCTCCAGGACTCAAGTCCGGCCTGCCGGTTTCCCTGAATCCCTTCCTAAATGTTACTTTACTCACACTCCAACAGCACGTCAAGTATTAATTGTCTCCATTCACTCCTATCAAATCGCTCACGCATGCTTGCTGAAATCAAGCCCTCCCACACAAAACATCTTTTACCCCTCCCTCCAACCTTTCCTAGGCCGACCCCTACCCCGCCTCCTCACTACAGATTTATACTCTGAAGTCAGAAACAGGATAAAAGCCATTTATTATAGAAGTCAGGATAGGTAAATCTGCATGACAGTCTGTTGATAGTGCCTTAGTACTTAAAGAGATTAAGCTACCCAAGGTTTTAGCTATCTCCCTACTGAGACTGTAACAAGCTCCCCTGACCCAGCATTCTCAACTGATAATCCTATAAATACTATGTATCTTTTCGTAGCTACTGCGTTTGGAAAATTTCAATAAAGGATCACATTATACTGCTTATGTGTTTATTTTCCCACAGTATCTTCCACATAAATATTATCATGTATCTCTCTCTCCTCCACTCCAACAAGTACATATTTAGGATTTTGAGGCTTTACCAGTAATTTAAATACTTTATTGGTGTTATGGGGCTATATGACCCAACATGTATTGATGTAATTAAGTAACATGAATACCTAATTATATTGAATTGATCACAATTTTGCTTAATGAGGTTTTGAGGTCAGGCCACCCTTAAGACTTAAAAAGAAGCTGAATTAACCTGATTTTCTCAATATAATAGGTTATAAATACACACATTTAAATAAGTAGTTTATAAAGTTGCATGTCTCATTGTAAGTAAATAAGATGTATTGTGGGTACATGTGTAGTGTGTGCAAGACGACAGTCTTTTGTGTGTTTTGAAGAGGGAGAAGTCCTCCCTCTTTCTCTCTCTTCCCAAGATGGCTGCAAGGTAGAACTGGTGGTGGAGACTGGGCTTTGTTGATATGTTTCTGGGCAGATATGTTCTAGGGCAGAAGATTTCTGTGAACAGCAATCTTCCCTATGAGTATGGTAGACCTGAGGGCCCTGAATTCACTCTGAGAAAGGCGTTTAGAGATTGGGGAGATATGATTGAGGTGTATAAATGGAAGACAGGAATAAATAAATGGGATGTAAGATCTGTAAAATACCTAGTATTGACAGGACTCGCCTTAGCAATGGCTTTTAAAGTTGGATAAGATTGTTCAGGAGGACTAAGGAAAGCTTACATTGGTTTGGAATAAGTTGTAGGATGAGTGGAACAAAATCCGATACAGTATAGAGGCTAACGTATGTGTATTTAAAATAGGCTAATAATATATGTAAGTGGTTAAGTACCCGGAGGGGTGTGAGTTAGACCTGACTAGCTTGTGCTACTAGGCAGATGCCAGTGCTCTTCCTTATGAATGTAGCTGACCTGGATGGAAGTCGGGATAAGCTTAAGCAATTGGTGGCAAATTTGGACCTGCCTCGCATGGGCCCGATAGGCCTGCTGCAGTGTTCTTCTTTATGCATTTCATGTTCTTATAACCTATGAGTTATAGTGTGTCAAGACACTGAGGGTAGAATTCATGTGGAGAAAATGGGGTGTTAAGAGTGGAGGTAGACCATGCATTGTGACTTGGAGATGCTAGTTACATGTGACTGCTATGGTACATGTTATTATGATTGTAAGATCTGTATACAGTGGACCCCCGGTGTTCGTCCTGCTCCAAACTCGCCCTTTTATGTAAGTGTATTTTTTTAAATGCTTTTGTAAGTGTATTTTTGGGGGTCTAAAAGAACTAGTCTACTTTACATTATTCCTTATTGGAATAAATTTGTTTGGTAATGGCACTTGAACAGCATTCTGGAACAAAAAAATCACGAAAACTGGGGGTCCACTGTATATGTATATCCATGAATAGTATATATGATATTTTTGTAATTGTGGTTTAAATAACCCATGGAGGGGGCTGGTGAAGTTTTTACAGATGCAGCAGCTAATCATCATCCTAGACAATAAGACCTTACTGTTGCTACTCCCCCATACTAGAACATGTAGTGAGAACCTTGATGATAAAGTAAGGGAAAATAACATAATAATTGGCCTTATACTGGCCAAAAATTATCTCTGTATCCTGTTCCGGCTCTGATATTGCTCCTGCCCTGAATGAAGTGGTCAACATTGAACACTAAGTGAAAAAGGACAAGCAAGAATACTATCTAGTATCACCATTGACACTTTCCATTGTTTTGAAAGTATCCCATATTGCCATATTGCAATTTTCCTGGCTTTCAATACAATTGCCTTTTGTGTTCCTTAAAAGAAAGGCCAGCTGACATTATTACACAGAGGTCCTTCAGATGTTCCTATCATTCAACATTCTTTCCAAATCTAAGCAGTTGGAACTTGTCACCACTGAAAAAGTCAGTTATTCTTCAGTGCCCACTGGAAGATGTATATAAAGTATCTATCTTCTTACAACTTTTGTGTGTCTTTAACAAGGTCATTTTCATGCTTACTTTAGTACCATTCACAAATGATGCAAAATTGTGGCAAGTGTTTTTGTGTATGTCAACTGCGAGGATAAGAAACAGTAAAGGCACCGGAACCAAGGAGAAATTTGCTTCCCGGGCGAGTATGTAAGTGAATATTGCAAATCTGGTCATATATTCTGATCCACTACGGAGTATGAGTGGCAGTGGTGATGCTGCAACTCTTAAAGATGCAAAAGGACTGAAGAAGCCACTCGTGGCGAAACGTTTCCTTTAATAAATGTCCTGAACCTTGGGTACTGAGCATTTAACTTTAATGCTGGAATTTACTCTGTTTACTACCACTCCTCTGTATTCTACTTGTCAGAAAGTTTAATATCCATTTACCAACTTTTCCCATTAATCCTACTGCCCTCAATTTATGTGCAATTACCCCATGAGTGCATTCATCAAATGCTTTTGCAAAATCTGTGTATCCCACATCTTTATTATGGTTTTCTTTGAATGCCTCCATAATTCTGTTATACTAGTAGTTGTGACAAACATGATCTTTCTGCTATAAAGCCATGCTGGTTTGGGTTATACAGGCTGTGCTCTTTCATAAAATTAGTAATTTAGCATCTCAATAAGTAAAAAGTAACAACTGTTTCACTTGTGAAGGCCAATTCTTTAATATTATAAGGACACTCTTGACCTCTTAATACTCAAAGCCTTCTGTAATACAGTGGACCCTCACTATTTGAAAACTCCAAAACTCAGCCCTTTTATGTAAGTTTATTATTGTAAGTGCTTTTATAAGTGTATTTTTGGGGGTCTGAAATGGACTAATCTAATTACATCATTCCTTTTTTTATTAACATAGCGTGCCACCAAGGCAGTGGCCCAAAAAGAAAAACTTTCATCATCATTCACTCAATCACTGTCTTGCCAGAAGGGTGCTTTACACTACAGTTATAAAACTGCAACATTAACACCCCTCCTTCAGAGTGCAGACACTGTACTTCCCATCTCCAGGACTCAAGTCCGGCCTGCCGGTTTCCCTGAATCCCTTCATAAATGTTACTTTGCTCACACTCCAACAGCACGTCAAGTATTAAAAACCATTTGTCTCCATTCACTCCTATCAAATATGCTCACACATGCTTGCTGGAAGTCCAAGCCCCTCGCACACAAAACTTCCTTTACCCCTCCCTCCAACCTTTCCTAGGCCGACCCCTACCCGCCTTCCCTCCACTACAGATTTATACACTCTCGAAGTTATTCTGTCTCGTTCCATTCTCTCTACATGTCCAAACCACCTCAACAACCCCTCCTCAGCTCTCTGGATAATAGTTTTGTTAATCCCGCACCTCCTCCTAATTTCCAAACTCCGAATTCTCTGCATTATATTCACACCACACATTGACCTCAGACATGACATCTCCACTGCCTCCAGCCTTCTCCTTGCTGCAACATTCATCACCCATGCTTCACACCCATATAAGAGTGTTGGTATAACTATACTCTCATACATTCCCTTCTTTACTTCCATGGACAAAGTTCTTTGTCTCCACAGACTCCGAAGTACTCCACTCACCCTTTTTCCCTCATCAATTCTATGATTCACCTCATCCTTCATAGACCCATCTGCTGACATGTCCACTCCCAAATATCTGAATACATTCACCTCCTCCATACTCTCTCCCTCCAATTTGATATCCAATCTTTCGTCACCTAATCTTTTTGTTATCCTCATCACCTTACTCTTTCCTATATTCACTTTCAATTTTCTTCTTTTACACACCCTACCAAATTCATCCACCAACCTCTGCAACTTCTCTTCAGAATCTCCCAAAAGCACAGTGTCATCAAAAGCAACTGTGACAACTCCCACTTTGTATTTAATTCTTCATCTTTTAACCCCACACCTCTTGCCAAGACCCTCGCATTCACTTCTCTTACAACCCCATCTATAAATATATTGAACAACCACGGTGACATCACACATCCTTGTCTAAGGCCCACTTTTACTGGGAAATAGTCCCCTTCCCTCCTACACACTCTAACTTGAGCCTCACTATCCTCACAAAAACTCTCACTGCTTTCAGTAACCTACCTCCTATTCCATACACCTGCAACATCTGCCACATTACCCCCCTATCCACCCTATCATACGCCTTTTCCAAATCCATAAATGCCACAAAAACCTCTTTACCCTTATCCAAATACTGTTCACCTATATGTTTCACTGTAAACACTTGGTCTACACACCCCTACCTTTCCTAAAGCCCCCTTGTTCATCTGCTATCCTGCTTTCTGTCTTACTCTTAATTCTTTCAATAATAACTCTACCATACACTTTACCAGGTACACTCAACAGACTTATTCCCCTATAATTTTTGCACTCTCTTTTGTCCCCTTTGCCTTTATACAAAGGAACAATACACGCTCTCTGCCAATCCCTAGGTAACTTACCTCTTCCATACATTTATTAAATAATAGCACTAACCACTCCAAAACTATATCCCCACCTGCTTTTAACATTTCTATCTTTATCCCATCAATCCCAGCTGCCTTACCCCCTTTCATTCTACCCACTGCTTCACGAACTTCCCCCACACTCACAACTGGCTCTTCCACACTCCTACAAGATGTTATTCCTCCTTGCCCTATACACGAAATCACAGCTTCCCTGTCTTCATCAACATTTAACAATTCATCAAAATATTCCCTCCATCTTCCCGATACCTCTAACTCTCCATTTAATAACTCTCCTCTCCTATTTTTAACTGTCAAATCCATTTGTTCCCTAGGCTTCCTCAACTTATTAATCTCACTCCAAAACTTTTTCTTATTTTCAACAAAATTTGTTGATAACATCTCACCCACTCTCTCATTTGCTCTCTTTTTACATTGCTTCACCACTCTCTTACCCTCTCTTTTTCTCTCCATATACTCTTCCCTCCTTGCATCACTTCTACTTTGTAAAAACCTCTCATATGCTAACTTTTTCTCCCTTACTACTCTCTTTACATCATCATTCCACCAATCGCTCTTCTTCCCTCCCGCACCCACTCGCCTGTAACCACAAACTTCTGCTTAACACTCTAACACTACATTTTTAAATCTATCCCATACATCTTCGACCCCATTGCCTACACTCTCACTAGCCCATCTATCCTCCAATAGTTGTTTATATCTTACCCTAACTGCCTCCTCTTTTAGTTTATAAACCTTCACCTCTCTCTTACTTACTGCTTCTATTTTCCTTGTATCCCATCTACCTTTTACTCCCACTGTAGCTATAACTAAAAAGTGATCTGATATATCTGTGGCCCCTCTATAAACATGTACATCCTGAAGTCAACTCAACAGTCTTTTATCTACCAATACATAGTCCAACAAACTACTGTCATTACGCCCTACATCATATCTTGTATACTTATTTATCCAGGTAAAGTGTATGGCAGGGTTATTATTGAAAGAATTAGAGGTAAGACAGAGAGTAGGATTGCAGATGAGCAAGGAGGCTTTAGAGTGGGTAGGGGATGTGTAGATCAAGTGTTTACAGTGAAGCATATATGTGAACAGTACTTAGATAAAGGTAGAGAAGTTTTTATTGCATTTATGGATTTAGAAAAGGCATATGATAGAGTGGATAGGGGAGCAATGCGGCAAATGTTGCAAGTGTATGGAATAGGTAGTAAGTTACTGAAGGCTGTAAAGAGTTTTTATGAGGATAGTGAGGCTCAGGTTAGGGTGTGTAGGAGAGAGGGAGATTACTTCCCGGTAAAAATAGGTCTTAGACAGGGATGTGTAATGTCACCATGGTTGTTTAATATATTTATAGATGGGGTTGTAAAAGAAGTAAATGCTAGGGTGTTGGGGAGAGGGGTGGGATTAAATTATGGAGAATTAAATGCAAAATGGGAGTTGACACAGTTACTTTTTGCTGATGATACTGTGCTTATGGGAGATTCTAAAGAAAAGTTGCAAAGGTTAGTGGACGAGTTTGGGAGAGTGTGTAAAGGTAGAAAGTTAAAAGTGAATGTGTAAAGGTAGAAAGTTAAAAGTGAACATAGATAAGAGTAAGGTGATGAGGGTATCAAACGATTTAAATAAAGAAAAATTGGATATCACATTGGAGAGAGGGATTATGGAAGAAGTAAATGTTTTCAGATATTTGGGTGTTGACGTGTCAGCGGATGGGTTTATGAAGGATGAGGTTAACCATAGAATTGATGAAGGAAAAAAGGTGAGTGGTGCATTGAGGTATCTGTGGAGACAAAAAACGTTATCCATGGAGGCAAAGAAGGGAATGTACGAAAGTATAGTGGTACCAACACTCTTATATGGGTGTGAAGCATGGGTTGCAAATGCTGCAGCGAGGAGGAGACTGGAGGCAGTGGAGATGTCCTGTCTAAGGGCAATGTGTGGTGTAAATATTATGCAGAAAATTCGGAATGTGGAAATTAGGAGAAGGTGTGGAGTTACTAAAAGTATTTGTCAGAGGGCTGAAGAGGGTTGTTGAGGTGGTTTGGTCATTTAGAGAGAATGGATCAAAGTAGAATGACTTGGAGACGTATAAATCTGTAGGGAAGGAAGGCGGGGTAGGGTCGTCCTAGAAAAGGTTGGAGGGAAGGGGTAAAGGAGGTTTTGTGGGCGAGGGCTTGGACTTCCAGCAAGCATGTGTGAGCGTGTTAAATAGGAGTGACTATCTGTTGGGACATGACTATCTGTTGGAGTGTGAGCAGGGTAACATTTTGTGAAGGGATTCAGGGAAACCAGTTAATTGATTTAATTGGACTTGAGTCCTGGAAATGGGAAGTACAATGCCTGCACTTTAAAGGAGGGGTCTGAGATAGTGACAGCTGGTAGGGACTTTTCTCAGCTGTCGTATCTGAGCTCCTCTGCAAAGACAGTGATTATGTATGAGTGTGGTGAAAGTGTTGAATGATGATGAAAGTATTTTCTTTTTGGGGATTTTCTTTCTTTTTGGGTCACCCTGCCTCGGTGGGAGACGGCCGACTTGTTGAAAAAAAAAAAAAAAAATGTATTACCTATAACTAAACCCCTTTCTATACAAAGTTCAATCAAAGGGCTCCCATTATCATTTACACCTGGCACCCCAAACTTACCTACCACACCCTCTCTACATGTTTCTCCTACTTTAGCATTTAGGTCCCCTACCACAATTACTCTCTCACTTGGTTCAAAAGTTCCTATACATTCGCTTAACATCTCCCAAAATCTCTCTCTCTCCTCTACACTCCTCTCTTCTCCAGGTGCATACACGCTTATTATGACCCACTTTTCGCATCTGACCCTTATTTTAATCCACATAATCCTTGAATTTACACATTTATATTCCCTCTTCTCCTTCCATAACTGATCCTTCAACATTATTGCTACCCCTTCCTTAGCTCTAACTCTCTCAGATACTCCTGACTTAATCCCATTTATTTCTCCCCACTGAAACTCGCCTACCCCCTTCAGCTTTGTTTCGCTTAGGGCCAGGACATCCAACTTCTTTTCATTCATAACATCAGCAATCATCATTCCTTATGGGAATAAATTCGCTTGGTAACAGCACTTGAACAGCATTCTGGAATGAGGGCGAGTTTTGGAGTATTCGAATAGTGGGGGTCCACTGTACTACACTAAACCCTCTAATTAACGAACTTCGGAAAAATGGAACAAAATCTGCTGGGTCAATAGATTTGAAAACAATGGACAAAGTCCTTTGGTCACAGAACTGCTCATTATTGTTACTATCATGGTGAAACAATCTTTTTTTCTATCCACAACAATTGCCATTACTGGCCACCCACTCCCCCAAATTAGTCCGTTAAACAGAGGGTTTACTGTACTTAAGATACAGTCTAATGCATCTTCTTTTCCATAATGGAAGGGAGGTTATCAATTCTTCAAAACACAATGTCTCCCATCAAGGTAAGGTGACCCCCAATAAAAAAAAAAAAACCACATTCACTCCCATTCATTTAATAGATGTCTTGGAACTGTGTCCATATCACAATTCAAATGACCTTATGAACTACATCCTCATTCTCCTCCAGAGTGCAGGCACTGTACTTTTCACCTCCAGAACCCAAGTCTGCCTAAGCAGTTTCCTTGATTCTCTTTAGAAATGTTACCTTGCTCACACTCCAACAGCACATTAAGCCATATAATCCACTTTTCTCCACTTCACTCTAACATGCCTAATATTTCCTTAAGCCTGTCACACTCAAAACCACTTTACCCCTTCCCTCCAACAATTCCTGGAATGACCACTTACCCCTCCTTTCCACCCCAGATTTATACACTCTTTTGGCCATCCTATTCTGCTCCATCCTCTCTAAATGCCCAAACCACCTTAACTTCCCTCCTCCACCCTCTTAATTATATTTTTGGTAACACCACACTGTCTTTTAAATTCTATGCTATGAATTCTCTGCATGACACTCACACCATACATTGCCCTGAAACATAACTCCTCTGCTGCCTCCATCCTCCTTACTGCAACATTTAAGCCCATGCCTCACACTTATATATATGAAAATGAAAAGAAAAATCTTTATTTCTTAGAAACAAACATAGATGTTACAATGGCTGGGTTTACAGTTCACTTGGTTACAATTTTGATACAACTAGTATATAAATACAATATGATTCACATGCATGCTCAAAAGAACGTCACTTATTATGCAAAGCATTTCAAGCCAACAAATCCTAAAACTTGCATACTACTTAATTCTAGTCCTACTATATAATTTTAGGCATTGAGCGACAGTACAGCATGGGCATTTGGGATTTTGGTAGATAGATTTGTTCCTACAGTCTATGAAAATTCATATAATTAAAATACTGTCTCAGAAGCTTGAAGAGAAGTTTCATTATGTTTAGTTAGAACTGTTTCAAATCACAGAATGGATGGGGCTTGAACCCATGGCAATGAAGTCCTAAAACTGGCAGGCCAGTGTGCCATCAACTAGACATATTTTTACACACCAAAGGGAGGTTAGAATGGGCCCCACTGTGACCACAAATGCAGGTCTTATAAACAAATGTCATACCAACATGTGAGTTAGAACTACTTATTTGACTTAAATGAACTAACCTGTGCCTAATATTTGAGTGTGTTTTCCAGGTCTTTTTATTTACATCTCTAAATGGATTGAATTTTTAGACATTATATAGTTGTTTTGACTTCTTTATGAGCTATGTGTGATAGAATATCTCTTTGCTAGTTCTTTGGGTATTTATCCCAATCTGTATTGCTTCTCATAGCTATGCTTTTGTCAATGAACCTTAGAATATCTTTGGTAAGTCATGGGGCTAACCTGTTTGGTTCTTAATGGGCAATATCTACTGTAAAGGCTTTGTAATGTTTGGAGGTACAGTATGCATGAACACAAGTTAATGTCTTGGTCGTTGTAAAATTCTCTGTCACAATTGCAATGATAGTTATCCACTGAAGCCAAAAATAAAAAATGGATAGATATATGAAGAATGGCTGCCTTACCTGCAATGCTTCCTTCCTCTCATTAATAAAATCTCTGTCAGTATTTCCAAACACTTTCTTAGGGGGAAGTTGTGGTAGCACAACAGTTCCCATTTTGAGGTATGCATGAAGCTGTGCAAAGTCAGAGTATCGATGATTCACTGTCCATTTAGTTTCTATGTCAGGGGTACGCCACACTTCAACACAGTATTCCTGGTAAATAAGGAAAACTTATAAATTTAAATATAGCAACAATATTATGGTAGTTGTACATGAACGGTATACAATACCGACAAGATGAAAAATTAGATACATGTGCAACATCTGGGTATCTTTATTGTAGATGTTTTGCCATCCAGTGGCTTTATCAATACAAATTCAAGGACATAATTGGAAGACAGAAGAACTATATACAAAAGATGAGGTAATTTTCTATCTTCCAATTATATCCTTGAATTTGTATTGATAAAGCCACTGGATGGCAAAACGTCTACAACAAAGATACCCAGATGTTGCACATGTGTCTAATTTTTCATCTTGTCGGTATTGTATACCATTCATGTACAACTTGTCAGACACTGCAACATTATGGAATCTTGGTTTGGAGAACAGCTACATAACCTTCTTCATGGTTACTACTACTACTACCAACACCACCACTAACCCATGCCTTGGGTATGATCTACTCCTACTGGGGAATCCCGCCTACCAGTGACTATGCCCTCATTTGCTACCCGTCCATTTCCACCTGTCGCCAGTATATAAGCGCCAGCCTTCTTGCCTGTGATCCAGAATCTTCCCAACTATGGTGCTCTTCACACCAGCTGCAAGGCTGAGGGACTGATTACCTCATCTTTTGTATAAAGTTCTTCTGTCTTCCAATTATGTCCTTGAATTTGTATTGATAAAGCCACTGGATGGCAAAACGTTTACAGTAAAGATACCCAGATGTTGCACATGTGTCTAATTTTTCAATATTATGGTAACTTGGCAAATAAATAAATTATTTATGCAAATACTATATATGTATAGGTATACTCCTCACTCAATGACCGAGTTCTGTTCCTAAGAGTAGGTCGGTAAATGAATTAGTCGTTAAGGCAAGGAGCATACTGTATTGGTAGTGAGTTTGTGTCAACTGTCTTTATTGTTTTAATGTCACCTTTGTATCATTTACAACATTTTTAGTATATTTTTAAATGTTTATACAGTAGTGTACTATACTGTAATAAATAGAATAGAGAAAATCAGCTCTAATATACATAGGTCTGCATACTAGTTGGAGAGCTGGTCATAAGTCTGAGAGGTTGGTAAACACGTAGGTCTAAGTAAGGAGTACCTGTAGCAATACTGTACAGTGGACCCTCAGTTAACGAAAAAACTTCATCCCAGAAGCCTGCTCATGCCATTACACGAATTTACTTCTAAGAAATAATGCACGTAGTTAGTCTATTTCAGACCTCAAAATACACTTCACATGCACTTACAAATATACTTACTATTGTACAATTTCCGGTATCTACCGAGGTCCACTGTATTAAATACTGTTGCCATTGACATTTTTCATCTTTTCACCCAATAATTATTTTATTTTATAAATATGCTCCTAAACTGTGTGATCTGCAGTGCATTATGAAACACAGGAATCTAGACCTTTAGTCAGGAGTCATCTTTTCACAACATAAGACAAGCCTTTGCCATAGACAATGTTATGTTTAGGCTGAGTTCTGTGAAGGTTATTGAACTGAACTGAAAAGGAGACAGATCTAGGAAAAGCAGTAGTCAGTCTGGATAGTGATAACTAAAGGTAAGAATCAAGCCTAGTTTTGTCACATTAAGTAGTTGAGTTCCACTCAGTAGCCATTCTTGTAGAGGTGAAGTACTGTTTAGCATCCACTGGTTCTGTTCTACTGTGTTATAACTTCTTTTTGTACTTTTATTATTTACCTGTCATTCCAAGACATGATGTGGGTATATTTGTCACAACATATTATTGATGCTTGTATAATAGTGGTGAATAATACCTGGGTGAAAGCAGACCAAGACGACTAACTTCATATGCCTTAGCAGGAACTCTGAAATCTCTAAGTGCTTGTTAGTGCTACCAACAGTTAGAATAATGTAAAATAAAAGTGTGGGTATCAGTCATGGGGAAGAAAGGGAAACTAATAAAAAAAAACTTGTACATTACTAATATCACATGTCTATGTACAGCATTGTACAATTGGCCCTTGAACAACACGGGTTTGAACTGCGTGGTCCACCTACATGTGGATTTTTTTCAATAAATATACATATACTGGAAATTTTTGTGGGGATTTGGGACTGAAAAAATTAAGAAAAATTTAGGTACAGTGGAACCTTGGTTTTCGTATGCCCTAGTTTGTATGTAAAACTATAGTTATTCTCTATAAAATGTATTTTTTGTTAATATTTTTGGATGTCTGGAACAGAACCAATTAATCTGTATAGTTATTCTCTATAAAATGTATTTTTTGTTAATATTTTTGGGTGTCTGGAACAGAACCAATTAATCCGTTCCAGACACCCAAAAATATTAACAAAAAATACATTTTATAGAGAATAACTATAGTTTTACATACAAACTAGGACATATGAAAACCGAGGTTCCACTGTATGTCATGAATGCATAAAATATATGTAGATATTAGCCTATTTACTACCATAAAATATACACAAATCTATTATAAAAAGTTAAAATTGATCAGAACTTAGGCACACAAACAATTACAGATCTTACATGTTCCATTCACAGTCAAGAGAAATGTATACAAAAAAAAGACACAATAATGATAATAATAATAATATATAATAATAGCAATAATATACAGTGGACCCCCGGTTAACGGCCTGCTCCAAGCACTAATAATAATAATAATAATAATACTTTATTTAGACATGGTACAAAGATACATTGTTGGGTTTACATGATACATAGGTATAAAAGAGATGTACATGCACTAACAATTATGTAAGTGTATTTTTGTAAGTGCTTTTGTAAGTGTATGTTTGGGGGACCAAAAGGACTAATCTAATTTACATTATTCCTTATGGTAATAAATTTGTTCAGTAACGGCACTTGAACAGCATTCTGGAACGAATTATGGCCGTTAACCAGGGGTCCACTGTATTATTATTACAGATTGTACATGTTCCATTCGCAGTTAAGAGAAATGTAAAATTCCTTGGTAATCAAGTTGAGAGTAAACTAAATATTTAACCCTTTGACTGTCGGAGGCCCCATTCTGAAACTGTCATTCTATGTCGCAAAATTTTGGAAAAAAAAAAAAAATATTGTGAAATGATAAGAGAATCTTTTCCCGATGGTAATGACACCAAAAGTATGAAATTTGATGGAAAACTTATGAAATTACGCTCTCGCAAAGTTAGCGATGTCAGCGATATATATGCATCGACGATTTCGCCAACTTTGAGCCCTATTTTCGGCCAATTCCATTGTTACAGTCGACCAAACTCTTAGCTATTTCTTTAGACCTCCATTTGTTCTATCGATTGAGTACAAGAAACCACCAATTTACCGATTTCAACTACCCAATAAAGTGGTCAGAAATTGGCAATTTTGCCAATTTCATGCAAAATAAAAAGATGTCAGTTTCAAAATAGGGTCCAGAATAAACAATGCAGACATTCCTGGCACTAAAATAAAGTGTTATCTGTTCATTAGTCACGTCTTTAGGCCCCTCTTATATTACTCTTGCTTTCTATTTTGATTTTTTTATTCACACAAAAAATAGAAGATTTATTGTTATGCAGACTATTGCATTATTGTAAAAATAGTATAAATAATATCTGTGCACTTGTGAAAGAATATTAGACTCACCAGTTGATGTGTATTGGATGCATGGCATGATTTGTTTACTCTTGAACATTGGCAAAAATCAGTCAAGTCATTCAGTAAGTCAGTCAAGTCATTCAGTAAGTCAGTCAAGTCATTCAGTAAGTCAGTCAAGTCATTCAGTAAGTCAGTCAAGTCATTCAGTAAGTCAGTCAAGTCATTCAGTAAGTCAGTCAGTCATTCAGTAAGTCAGTCAAGTCATTCAGTAAGTCAGTCAAGTCATTCAGTAAGTCAGTCAGTCATTCAGTAAGTCAGTCAAGTCATTCAGTAAGTCAGTCAGCATTCAGTAAGTCAGTCAGTCATTCAGTAAGTCAGTCAAGTCATTCAGTAAGTCAGTCAAGTCATTCAGTAAGTCAGTCAAGTCATTCAGTAAGTCAGTCAAGTCATTCAGTAAGTCAGTCAAGTCATTCAGTAAGTCAGTCAAGTCATTCAGTAAGTCAGTCAAGTCATTCAGTAAGTCAGTCAAGACATTCAGTAAGCAGTCAAGTCATTCAGTAAGTCAGCAAGTCATTCAGTAAGTCAGTCAAGTCATTCAGTAAGTCAGTCAAGTCATTCAGTAAGTCAGCAGCATTCAGTAAGTCAGTCAAGTCTTCAGTAAGTCAGTCAAGTCATTCAGTAAGTCAGTCAGTCAGTCAGTCAAGTCAAATCGTCAGTCAAGTCATTCAGTCAGTCAAGTCAGTCAGTCATTAGGTCAGTCAGTCATTCAGTCAGTCAGTCAGTCATTCAGTCAGTCAGTCATAGTCAGTCAGTCTCAGTCACAGTCATTCAGTCAAGTCAGTCAGTCAGTCACACAAACTTATGTTTACATCTTTTTATGTGTACAAAGTAACACTTCATTACGGCCACGGGTTAATTCTTGTCTAATATCTTTGTTTTCTTGGTTAATTCAAGATCAAAACACAATTCACTCTCTCTTATTCTTCACAAACACAGCTGGCTTGTAGCCAGGACTTCTTGACGCGTATTTAATACGTACGAATGCTGGGATGGTGGGGTCCGTGGTGGCTGGGTAAGGCGGGTGGTGTCCGCTGAACAACAACAACAAGACTGCTTGTGAGAATGGTTATTTGTTTTTCCTTCCCACAAACTGTAAGTAAGTTTATTCAGGTATACACAGATACAGTTACGAAGATTATCATACATAGCAGCATATGTGTAGAGAACCTAGGATAACCCAAAAAAGTCAGAGTGACTTAGTATTTCCATTGACTGACTTTTTTTGGGTTATCCTAGGTTCTCTACACATATGCTGCTATGTATGATAATGTATGTAACTGTACTCACCTAATTGTGGTTCCAGGGGTCGAGACTCAGCTCCTGGTCCCGTGTATCTGAATAAACTTACAGTTTGCAGGAAGGAAAAACAAATTCCCTTTTCCTCAAAGCATGAGGATTCTTAGGCAGTAAATAACCATGGGCTTACACTTAAAATCACCTGATGCATTACCGAAAAGGAGCAAGGTGAAGCGATCCTTTGCTGTCTTGAAGCCTGGTGCACTTTTCTCTTGCTGACTGATATAAGTTCGTGTTGGCATTTTCTTCTAGAAACACTTGTCTCGTCAGCATTAAACACTTGATGTGGCTCATAGCCACCCTTAGTAGGACCCCCACTGACTCAATGGTTTAACCCACCGCGGACAACCGCGCGCTCAAAATTTTTCCCCTCCTGCCTAACCGTGTAATATCATCTTTACGTCGTGTAAGATGATAATGTGTCGCAAATCTTAAATCGTGCAATACCCGTAACGTGCAACATAATCTCGTGCTAAATGACGTTCTACTGTATTACGTATTCCAAACCCTAGAAATTCCTACATACACTTCTTGGTCTTTCTTCTCTACTCCTAGGAAATGTGCACTATGTATGATAATTGTACTTATGTGTACCTGTGCCTAAATAAACTTATTAGAGAGGGCTGGTAATCACTAGTACAGTAGTACCTCGGTATTTAAACTTAATTCGCTCCAGAAGGCTGTTCGAGTGCCGATCTGTTCGAGTACTGAATGAATTTTTCCCACAAGAAATAATGTAAATTAGATTAATAATGACTGTTATCACTAATCTTTTTAGGCCCCATGGTGACTTATTTATACAAATATAAAAAAACACCAAAAAATACGAAGAAACACAAAATAGTTTACAGCGAAGCTCTGGCAGGTTGTGTTTGTTTGGTTGAGTGCCGAGCAAACGGTCGACTACCGAGTGATTTTTTTACCGAACAAAACGTTCACATACCAAATTGTTCGAGTACCTCTCAACCTGAGACTCCTAACAGAGGGCACCTATCCTTCTAAAAACCAGTGGGTTACAGTTTATTAATTCTAACAATAAAAAGACACCAGAGTGCCAGAGTTAATAAGCATAAAATATGCAATTAATTGAGCAAATGATAAAGCTTTGCATTCATACACACAAGGTACAGAGATGTATAAATAAGCACCAGCAACTTAACCCCAATTATATATGTCCATCATGAACTAGGTTGTCATAGTGATCAGCATCCATGACATACTAGCATGCATAATTCATAACACCTTCAAATCTTCTTTGTGTGGCAAATTTTGGTCTAGACATGAGAGAAGGGGTCTGTAGTGGTCATGAAATAAATAAATAAATAAATAAAAATATAAAAATATATATATATACATATATAATTTATTTATTTATGCAAAAATTGCAAACAAGTGATACAAGATACAAAACAACCACAGGGGGGTTGAATGATAGTTCTAGCCCTTTTGTGTTGCAATCAACACATCCTCAGGAGCTTGAAATATTGTAGAAAAGAGGAGGTGGTCCAAGCAAATACAATAACAGACAGCGTCTTCGCTGGAGTGAGGCACAGAAGCTGTAGGCAGAAGGCAGGAAGTACCCCCAAGTATACCAATACCCACAGCCAGAAAGATTAAATATTATGGCATTAGAAAAACAGCAAGCCTACAAGCACTGATACTGTAATAGTAGCCTAATGAACGTGACATGGCAATTATCAAAAATTTGGTTAGAACACGCTATGGCATAAATAATTTTGCATACCAAATATAGATATCACTGACAATTATCTTAGGCATTTCCACACCTCTAGAAAGTGCATTCATTTAAAGGGGCACATTTAAAGTGAGACATCTGTAAGTTATACAAAGAGAGAAATGTTTAGGAGCCCCCTAAACCTCCAGATCCATTTTATGGATTTTTAATAGGTAGACAACTTTTTATTGGGTAACCAAATAAAAATCTAACCTAACTTATCCCAGGTTAAGTTACCTAACTTCTTTCCCATAGACACAAAATATAACTTGTCTTCAATGCACAAGCCAGGTGTTATCAGAGAAGTGCCATAATAAATTATCACAGCTTAAAATGGAGACTTTTGGGTTATCCTAGGTTTTCTTCACATATGCTGCTATGTATGAAAATCTATATAACTGTATTTGTGTATACCTGAATAAACTTACCTTACTATTAACCTAGTGGTATAATATGGTGACTTAACCTAGATCACTTCAGGATTACAAAGGAAAAACTTCCACTTCTAAAGCTTCAATAATAAAATGTTGTCTATAAATAAAAAACTGAAAAGAGAATCTTTAAAGACTGTCAAGTCACCATGCATTGACAGAAAAATGTCATATCATTATTAGTGATAGTTAAATTAGAGGCAGAGCTCAGGTCTCTTAAATCTTATACAAAATACTTACAACATGGCCGTCAGTGTTCTGTGCGTCAGTAATATTACACAGCAGTGGCTTGGTATCATCCACGAGCATCCTGTCATCTTTCTTCTTCTCAAAAACAGACATAATGAGAGAAGTTATGGGGCCGTGATACCGCCATCAGCTGACTCTGGTAAACACCCACCACCCACACCTCTCACGCAACGTTCAAATAAGAACAATTCTTATACATTTCTCATTCAGTAAAAGTTACTCAACAGCATCGTCAAACAATCTATCGCAATTATCGCTTACTTTCACTATTTTAATGTTACCGTTCTGTATTATACACCTTCCGAAACAATATTTATATAGAATATTAATTGTCAACTACAAATGCACGATTACTTAAATAAAGAAAAAAGTTTTATTTAGACTTTGCTAATATATATTAAGTGGCTTTCTAGAGGACACACAATTGCCTCAAAAAAAAAAATTTCGTCATAACTGTATCAAAACCTAAATAAGTAAGCTTATTCAGGCCAGGAGCTGTGAATCGACCCCTGCAACCACAAATAGGTGAGCACGACTAGGTGAATACAGTTACATAGATTATCATACATAGCAGATTATGTGTAGAGAACCTTGATAACCCAAAAAAGTCAGACAAAGTGACTTATTTCCATTGGGGTCCTTTAACCAAAATGAACTTCTCAGTCATTATATGCTGCTTAGAAATAAAAAAAAAAATTAAATAACAGTTATCATGTATGCACACAGATGTTATTGACACAAAAACGTACATTATTGTTTATTTTGTGTGGCAGTATGATATTTTTAAAAAGACAGTGACACAATACGATATTTTCAAAATAAGTAAGTTTATTCAAGTTAGCACAAATACAGTTACATAGATTAACATACATAGCAGAATGTGTAAATAAGACACTATGCAGAACTATGTAGTAGTACATCTTTGTATCATGTCTAAATAAAAATTATTATTATTATTATTATTATTATTGAAAATGATGGTATTGTGGTCAAATCATCGTTATAATTAATTCATTGTTATGAATTAATTAAAACGACTAGTCCCATGATCAATTTTATTTCAACAAAGTATAATTTACAATAATTCAGGAATATATGACATTATTGATATACTTCATAGAAAGCCCTTGGGTGTGCAGAGCATTCCGGGCACCACTGAAATAAACTTACAACTACTTTAAACTACTATTGGATTTTTTTTACAAAACAATTTGTTGGAAATTTTTAGTAAAACAGTTATAAAGTTTGTAATGGCTATTACAAATGTTGGTCAAATACTAATCAAAATTTCAGTATTATTGCCCAGGACCCTAGTGGATTATTATTATTATTATTATAATCAAAAGAAGCGCTAAACCACAGGGGTCATACAGCTTCGAGACCCTAGTGGAAATAAGTCTTTTCGTCTGACCTTTTTTTTGTGTTATTCTAGGTAATTTACACATATATTATTAAGTATGATCTTTGTAATGTAATGGCCTAAATTTGTGTAACTATACTTACACCTGTTGTCTATGTTCCCCATCAGTAAAATGGGTACCTGGGTGTTAGCCGACTGGTGTGAGTCGCATCCTGGGACACTGACCTAATCTGCCCGATATGCTCAGCATAACAAGCGGCTTTCTATATAGTAGTATGTCACTGATGTCAGCTAGGCCTGTATACCATGTACATGTACTTGTAGTAAATAAAGATATTATTATTATATTATTAAGGACCATACAATGTACAGCATCTAGGGCAAAACATAGACAATACTGTTCTTAAATTTGAAACTGTTATATATACATGTATATATATACGTATATATATATATATATATATATATATATATATATATATATATATATATATATATATATATATATATATATATATATATATATATATATATATATATATATAATATATATATATATATACGTATATATATATATATATATATATATATATATATATATATATACGTATATATATATATAGTATATATATACAGTGGTACCCCGGTTTACGATGGTCCCCAAACTCACCCTTTTATGTAAGTTTATTTTTTTAAATGCTTTTGTAAGTGTAATTTTGGGGGTCTAAAAGGACTAGTCTATTTTACAACATTTCTTAAGGAGATAAATTCGTTTCGTAATGGCACTTGAACAGCATTCTGGAATGAAAAAATATCGTAAACCGGGGTACCACTGTATATATATATATATATATATATATATATATATATATATATATATATATATATATATAGATATATATATATATATATATATAAAATGTATATATGTATATATATATATATATATATATATATATATATATATATATATATATATATATATATATATATATATATATAGTATATATATATATATATATATATATATATATATATATATTATATATATATATATATATATATATATATATATATATATGTATATATATATGTATATAACAGTTTCAAATTTAAGAACAGTATTGTCTATATATATATATATATATATATATATATATATATATATATATATATATATATATATATATATATATATATATATATATATATATATATATATGTATATAGTGGTAAACCATACCACGGGTGGGGTTCGAACCCGCAGTCAGTGGCTTACGCGACGGTCTGGAGTTTTGAGACTCTCTGATCACGGGTTCGAACCCCACCCGTGGTATGGTTTGTTTGCAATCGTGTCATTACGATTTCGTGAGTCGTATATAGTGGTACCCCGGATTTCGTCAATACATAATTTGTTTCAGAAGACTGTTCGAGTGCCGTTACCGAACAAATTTCATATAAAAATCAAAAGGTACAGTACTCGCTCCATTCTTTTCCTCATATCTGACAGACAGAGATGTAAGCCACAGCACCATGTCCTACTTTGCTGATACCAAAATTTGCATGACAGTGTCATCCGCTGAGCACACTGCAAATCTCCACGCGGACATTAACCAAGTCTTTAAATGGGCGTCAGAAAACAATATGAAGTTCATTGAAGATACATTTCAATTACTCCACCATGGAAAACTTAAGGAAATAAAAACTAGATTGGAGTATAAAACAAATTCCAACTACACAATGGAGTGAAAAACTAATGTGAAGAACCTCGTCTCACACAATGTACTAAACCCCTGTCAATTTGGATTCAGGACCAACAAAAGCACAAACGATGCTATAACACACATGTTAGAGTTAATATACACCGCACTTGAGAAGAAAGAAGTTCCGCTGGGAATCTTCATAAACCTACGCAAAGCATTTGATACAGTCGACCATGATTTATTGCTCACAAAATTAGCGCACTATGGTATTAGGGGGCACCCCCTCAACTACCTAAAGTCGTACCTTAGCAACAGAAGTCAGTACGTGAACACAAATGGAGAGAACTCTTCCACACAACAAATTACAGTCGGTGTCCCTCAAGGTAGTGTCCTGGGGCCACTCCTATTCCTCATTTACATAAATGACCTACCGAATGCATCACAACTACTCAAACCCATTTTGTTTGCAGATGACACAACATATGTCTTCTCTCACCCAAATCCAGTCGTACTAGCCAACACAGTTAATGCCGAATTACAGAAAATATCAACATGGATGATGACAAATAAGCTTACTCTCAATACGGACAAGACCTACTACATTCAGTTTGGAAACAAAGCTACAAATGTTCCACTTAACATAACGCTAAATGGTTCACCCATCACAAGGCTCACAGAGGGAAAATTCCTAGGAATCCACCTTGACAGTAGTCTTAAATTCCAAACACACATACAACAAATTTCCAAGAAAATCTCAAGGACAGTAGGTATATTATCTAAGATACGCTATTATGTGCCTCAACCAGCTCTCATTGCACTATATCATTCTCTTATCTACCCTTATCTCACCTATGGAATCTGTGCATGGGGCTCAACAACATTAAATCACCTTAGACCACTCATAACCCAGCAAAAGGCTGCAGTCAGGATGATAACAAATTCCCACTCTAGACAGCATACTCCACCTATATTCAGAACCTTAAAACTACTCACCATAAAAAATATTCATACCTATTCATGTGCCTTCTACATACATAAAACTCTACATGCTAATATTAACCCTGCGCTCAGAATTCTCCTCAACAACTTTAATAGGTCCCACGAACATGACACAAGACACAGATCACTATTTGACATACCCCGAGTCCATACTAACCAATGTAAAAATTCTATGCACATAAAGGGCCCCAAAATCTGGAATTCATTACCAGTAAATATCAAGTTAACCTTGTCGGAAAATCAATTCAAGACTCTTCTCAAAAGTCACCTACTCACCCTATACTAAATACTCATACTGTAACAAACTTCCAAACCCAATATTATTTTACTTAAGAAGATCTCATTTTGATATGTTCATCCTCCTTAACACTTGTTGCAATCTCATATCATCATATTGTCATTTAAAATCTTATAGTATCATCATTTTCTTAATTTGAAATAAAATATATACCTAGATGAAACTCTAAAAACTATTTCTAGTATTGTTATTATACTAGTATAGCATCAACATACTGTAATTTGAAATAAATTCTACAACTAGATTAAACTCAACCAATTTCTTGTATTGTCTTTAAATAGTATGTATAACCATTTAATAATTTAAATAATATAGAACTAGAATAAACTCAATCAATTTCTTTAGCATTAAGTACTTAGTGAATAAGTCTCTAGAATAAACTGCCCCTAATGCCATGGCATGCCAGTGGCTCTCCTTGCATTACAGTTTTATAATTGTATTATATTTGTAACTACCAATAACATTGTACACTTGTAACATGCATTGAAATAAAAATTATTATTATTATTATTATTATTATTATTATTATTCATAATAAGCGTGTATGCACCTGGAGAAGAGAGGAGTGTAGAGGAGAGAGAGGATTTTGGGAGATGTTAGCAATGTATAGGAACTTTTGAACCAAATGAGAGAGTATTGTGGTAGGGGACCTAAATGCTAAAGTGGGAGAAACATGCAGAGAGGGTGTAGTAGGTAAGTTTGGTGCCAGGTGTAAATGATAATGGGAGCCCTTTGATTGAACTTGTATAGAAAGGGTTTAGTTATAGGTAATACATATTTTAAGAAAAGAGGATAAATAAGTATACAAGATATGATGTAGGGCGTAATGACAGTAGTTTGTTGGACTATGTATTGATAGATAAAGACTGTTGAGTAGACTTCAGGATGTACATGTTTATAGAGGGGCTACAGATATATCAGATCACTTTTTAGTTATAGCTACAGTGGAGTAAAGGTAGATGGGATACAAGGAAAATAGAATCAGTAAGTAAAAGAGAGGTGAAGGTTTATAAACTAAAGAGGAGGCAGTTAGGGTAAGATATAAACAACTATTGGAGGATAGATGGGCTAGTGAGGTGTAGGCAATGGGGTCGAAAATGTATGGGGTAGATTTAAAAATGTAGTGTTAGAGTGTTCAGCAGAAGTTTGTGGTTACAGGCGAGTGGGTGCGGGAGGGAAGAGGAGCGATTGGTGGAATGATGATGTAAAGAGAGTAGTAAGGAGAAAAAGTTAGCATATGAGAGGTTTTACAAAGTAGAAGTGATGCAAGGAGGGAAGAGTATATGGAGAGAAAAGAGAGGTTAAAAGAGTGGTGAAGCAATGTAAAAGAGAGCAGATGAGAGAGTGGGTGAGATGTTATCAGCAAATTTTGTTGAAAATAAGAAAAAGTTTTGGAATGAGATTAATAAGTTGAGAAGCCTAGAGAACAAATGGATTTGACAGTTAAAAATAGGAGAGGAGAGTTATTAAATGGAGAGTTAGAGGTATCGGGAAGATGGAGAGAATATTTTGAGGATTTGTTAAATGTTGATGAAGACAGGGAAGCTGTGATTTCGTGTGTAGGCAAGGAGGAATAACATCTTGTAGGAGTGTGGAAGAGCCAGTTGTGGGTGTAGGGAAGTTCGTGAGGCAGTGGGTAGAATGAAAGGGGTAAGGCAGCTGGGATTGATGGGATAAAGATAGAAATGTTAAAAGCAGGTGGGGATATAATTTTGGAGTGGTTGGTGCTATTATTTAATAAATGTATGGAAGAGGGTAAGGTACCTAGGGATTGGCAGAGAGCGTGTATTGTTCCTTTGTATAAAGGCAAAGGGGACAAAAGAGAGTGCAAAAATTATAGGGGAATAAGTCTGTTGAGTGTACCTGGTAAAGTGTATGGTAGAGTTATTATTGAAAGAATTAAGAGTAAAACAGAAAGCAGGATAGCAGATGAACAAGGGGCTTTAGGAAAGGTAGGGGTGTGTAGACCAAGTGTTTACAGTGAAACATATAGGTGAACAGTATTTGGATAAGGGTAAAGATGTTTTTGTGGCATTTATGGATTTGGAAAAGGCGTATGATAGGGTAGATAGGGGGCAATGTGGCAGATGTTGCAGGTGTATGGAATAGGAGGAAGGTTACTGAAAGCAGTGAAGAGTTTTTATGAGGATAGTGAGGCTCAGGTTAGAGTGTGTAGGAGGGAAGGGGACTATTTCCCAGTAAAAGTGGGCCTTAGACAAGGATGTGTGATGTCACCGTGGTTGTTCAATATATTTATAGATGGGGTTGTAAGAGAAGTGAATGCGAGGGTCTTGGCAAGAGGTGTTGGGCTAAAAGATAAAGAAGCAAATACAAAGTGGGAGTTGTCACAGTTGCTTTTTGCTGATGACACTGTGCTTTTGGGAGATTCTGAAGAGAAGCTGCAGAGGTTGGTGGATGAATTTGGTAGGGTGTGTAAAAGAAGAAAATTGAAAGTGAATATAGGAAAGAGTAAGGTGATGAGGATAACAAAAAGAATAGGTGACGAAAGATTGGATATCAGATTGGAGGAGAGAGTATGGAGGAGGTGAATGTATTCAGATATTTGGGAGTGGACATGTCGGCGGATGGGTCTATGAAGGATGAGGTGAATCATAGAATTGATGAGGGAAAAGGGTGAGTGGAGCACTTCGGAGTCTGTGGAGACAAAGAACCTTGTCCATGGAAGTAAAGAGGGAATGTATGAGAGTATAGTTATACCAACGCTCTTATATGGGTGTGAAGCATGGGTGATGAATGTTGCAACGAGGAGAAGGCTGGAGGCAGTGGAGATGTCATGTCTGAGGTCAATGTGTGGTGTGAATATAATGCAGAGAATTCGGAGTTTGGAAATTAGGAGGAGGTGCGGGATTACCAAAACGATTGTCCAGAGAGCTGAGGAGGGGTTGTTGAGGTGGTTTGGACATGTAGAGAGAATGGAACGAGACAGAGTGACTTCGAGAGTGTATAAATCTGTAGTGGAGGGAAGGCGGGGTAGGGGTCGGCCTAGGAAAGGTTGGAGGGAGGGGTAAAGGAAGTTTTGTGTGCGAGGGCTTGGATTTCCAGCAAGCATGTGTGAGCGTATTTGATAGGAGTGAATGGAGGCATATGGTTTTTAATACTTGACGTGCTGTTGGAGTGTGAGCAAAGTAACATTTATGAAGGGATTCAGGGAAACCGGCAGGCCGGACTTGAGTTCTGGAGATGGGAAGTACAGTGCCGGCACTCTGAAGGAGGGGTGTAAATGTTGCAGTTTTATAACTGTAGTGTAAAGCACCCTTCTGGCAAGACAGTGATGGAGTGAATGATGATGAAAGTTTTTCTTTTTCGGGCCACCCTGCCTTGGTGGGAATCGGCCGATGTGTTAATAAAAAAAAAAAAAAAAAATTATTAAAAATTGAGATTATCGTATAGGAAAGTAACAATGAGCATTTTTCAAAGTAGTTTATAGCATGATCATTTAGGTTTGGGTGAGTAGGTGGTTTTTGAGTTGAGTCTTAAATTGATTTTCAGACAAGATTATCTTAATATTTACTGGTAATGAATTCCAGATTCTGGGGCCCTTTATGTGCATAGAATTTTTACATAGGTTGATATGAACACGGGGTATATCAAAAAGTGATCTGTGTCGTGTGTTGTGGTCATGGGTCCTATTAAAGTTGGTGAGGAGAGTTTTGAGCAGAGGGTTTATATTAGAGTGTAAAGTTTTATATATGTAGTAGGCACAAGAGTAAGTATGAATGTTCTTTACGGTGAGTAGTTTGAGACTTTTGAATATTGGTGGAGTATGCTGTCTAGAGTGGGAATTTGTTATCATTCTGACTGCGGCCTTTTGTTGTGTTATGAGTGGTCTAAGGTGATTTAACGTTGTTGATCCCCATGCACAGATTCCATAGGTGAGATACGGGTAGATAAGTGAATGATATAGTGCAAGGAGAGCTGATTGAGGTACATAATAGCGTATCTTTGATAATATGCCTACTGTCTTCGAGATTTTCTTGGAAATTTGTTGTATATGTGTTTGGAATTTAAGGCTACTGTCAAGGTGGATTCCTAGGAATTTTCCTCTGTGAGTCTTGTGATGGGTGTACCATTAAGTGTTATGTTAAGTGGAACATTTGTGGCTTTGCTTCCAAACTGTATGAAGTAGGTCTTGTCAGTATTGAGAGTAAGCTTGTTAGTCGTCATCCATGTTGATATTTTCTGTAATTCGGCATTAACAGTGTTGGCCAGTATAACTGGATTTGGGTGAGAGAAGACATATGTTGTGTCATCTGCAAATAAAATGGGTTTGAGTAGTTGTGATGCATTCGGTAGGTCATTTATGTAAATGAGGAATAGGAGTGGCCCCAGGACACTTCCTTGAGGGACTCCGACTGTAATTGGTTGTGTGGAAGAGTTCGCTCCATTTGTGTACACGTATTGGCTTCTGTTGGTGAGGTATGATTTTAGGTAGTTGAGTGGGTGCCCCCTTATACCATAGTGTGCTAATTTTGTGAGCAGTAAATCATGGTCGACTGTATCAAAAGCTTTGCGGAGATCAATGAAGATTCCCAGTGGGACTTCTTTTTTCTCAAGTGCTAATTATAAACATTTCTTGCCATTTTTTTACTCCATTCAAAATAATTTAAAAGTATTTTTCATTAGTGCAGTAGCTGATGTAGAATTATAATAAATGTAGGCATCTAGACATTTTATTATTTTAGTGAACTGCTTAGGCTTTGAAGTTTGGCTGCCTCCCCAAGGGAAACAGCTGACTAATTAAAAATTCTTAGGTAGGTAAATAAGACTATTTTATATAATGTAAGGCTGTATGACCTTTCAAGTTGAGCACTTACCTCGATTATAATTATAATAATATGCAACTTTTAGTATGGTTAGGTTAGTTTTGGTACAAAAATGGCATTGCCACAACAAAATTTGCATAAACTTTCAAATGTTTTCCTTATGGGAGGAAAGGGGGAAAGAAGTGATTCTTCAGTGATCTAAATTATTATTATACAGTATTCATGGGAAAGTGGTAAAACCATAGGGGTCAAACAGTGCATAGGAAATGGGAGGTAATCATGTTTGATGCAATGAAGGGGAAAGGTATTTTCGGTTCCTTCAATCAGAAGTCTTTCACCAGCATCAGCAAGTGATCAAGTGATCCAAAACTTTATTCAGCATCAAACTCATTGCAAAAGGAATGTTCCTTACCATTGCATTGTTATCAGTGAGTGTAAGAGCAGAACACATGCAATTTCCACCAGAGGTGTTCTTTGGTGCCTCCCAGGTGTAGTCCTGGTTACTGTCACTGCTGGCCCACAGCGCTGAGGGTACTACCACTCCTCCTAGCAGAAGCAGTGCCAGTAACATGTTGAGCTGTATCATGTTTCGCAGGAAGTTGAAGACTGCCACCACACTAGTGCCAAACTTGCCTTCGATGCGTTTGAGCACTCGACGCCATGGCTGAAGTGAGGGACATACCCTGAAGTGTATCTCTCAAGCATTCATGGAAGAATAATTAACAAGCTTGAAAGCCATATCACACAAGTGTCTCACTCAATAATAGAAAAACATTGTGTCATTTGGCAGAATGAAATGGTGTATTTGCGACAAGCATGAAGACAAAGACTGAAATTGTAGACCAAGTTTTTATTGAGACTGTTTCAGTGTGTAGTTTTCTCAAGACTTTATAAAGATTGAGAAAACATTCTCGCTATTTTCCCAATGGAAATAAGTCACTGACTTTTTTGGGTTATCCTAGGTTCTCTACACATATGCTGCTATGTATGATAATCTTTGTAACTGTATTTGTGTATACCTGAATAAACTTACTTACTTACTTACTTACTTATATTTAACCAGAATGTGGCTTGTACAATGGGAGTACCAGACTAGAACCCTAGAAAAATATAATTTACAAATAACAACAAAGGAAAAAGTTGTAAACCTTTAGAAAGTGGTATTTACACAAAGTACACAACTAGAGTACAATGGAGGTATGGAAGACAGCAAATGTAGTCCCAATTTTTAAAAAAGGAGACAGACATGAAGCATTAAACTACAGACCAGTGTCACTAACATGTATAGTATGCAAAGTCATGGAGAAGATTATCAGGAGAAGAGTGGTGGAGCACCTAGAAAGGAACAAGCTTATCAACGACAGCCAGCACGGGTTCAAGGACGGGAAATCCTGTGTCACAAACCAACTGGAGTTCTATGACAGGGTGACAGCAATAAGACAAGAGAGAGAGGAGTGGGTAGACTGCATTTTCTTGGACTGTATGAAGGCATTTGACAGTTTCACACAAGAGATTAGTGCAAAAGCTGGAGGACCAGGCAGGGATAACAGGGAATGCACTACAATGGATCAGGGAATACCTGTCAGGAAGGCAACAGCAAGTCATGGTGCATGGTGAGGTGTCAGAGTGGGCGCCTGTAACGAGCGGGGTTCCACAGGGGTCAGTCTTAGGACCAGTGCTGTTTCTGGTAGTATTTGTGAACGACATGATGATAATAATAATAATAATAATAATACAGTGGACCCTCGGTTAACGAACACCCCTGAAATCGTGCAAGTATGTAAGTATAATATTGTAAGTTCTCTGCATCTTCGTTGCTTCCTCTCTGCATCTTTGTTGCTTCCTCTCTGCATCATTGTTGCTTCCTCTCTGCATCATTGTTGCTTCCTCTCTGCATCATTGTTGCTTCCTCTCTGCATCATTGTTGCTTCCTCTCTGCATCTTTGTTGCTTCCTCTCTGCATCTTTGTTGCTTCCTCTCTGCATCTTTGTTGCTTCCTCTCTGCATCTTTGTTGCTTCCTCTCTGCATCTTTGTTGCTTCCTCTGCATCATTATTGCTTCTCTCTGCATCTTTGTTGCTTCCTCTCTGCATCTTTGTTGCTTCCTCTCTGCATCTTTGTTGCTTCCTCTCTGCATCTTTGTTGCTTCCTCTCTGCATCTTTGTTGCTTCCTCTCTGCATCTTTGTTGCTTCCTCTCTGCATCTTTGTTGCTTCCTCTCTGCATCTTTGTTGCTTCCTCTCTGCATCTTTGTTGCTTCCTCTCTGCATCTTTGTTGCTTCCTCTCTGCATCTTTGTTGCTTCCTCTCTGCATCTTTGTTGCTTCCTCTCTGCATCTTTGTTGCTTCCTCTCTGCATCTTTGTTGCTTCCTCTCTGCATCTTTGTTGCTTCCTCTCTGCATCTTTGTTGCTTCCTCTCTGCATCTTTGTTGCTTCCTCTCTGCATCTTTGTTGCTTCCTCTCTGCATCTTTGTTGCTTCCTCTCTGCATCTTTGTTGCTTCCTCTCGCATCTTTGTTGCTTCCTCTCTGCATCTTTGTTGCTTCCTCTCTGCATCTTTGTTGCTTCCTCTCTGCATCTTTGTTGCTTCCTCTCTGCATCTTTGTTGCTTCCTCTCTGCATCTTTGTTGCTTCCTCTCTGCATCTTTGTTGCTTCCTCTCTGCATCTTTGTTGCTTCCTCTCTGCATCTTTGTTGCTTCCTCTCTGCATCTTTGTTACGTATTGAAGCTCAACGCCCACAAAATACTCTCAGTTCTCGTTGAAGAATGTCCTTGTATCTCAAACATTTCCCTGTGCTTGTCAATATCTGCGCCATCCTGAAGCTTTGTCTTGCATCTCTTGCTCTTCACTTCTTCCAGGAAGTGTATTTTTGGGGGTCTGAAATAGACTAACCTACATGACATTATTTCTTAAGGACGTAAATTCGTTCGGTAATGGCACTTGAGCAGGCTTCTGCAATGAATTTTTTTCGTTAACCGAGGGTCCACTGTACTTTATTGAGACATGGTACAATGATACATGGTTGGGTAGACAAGATACATAGTTATTGATGAGATGTATACATGCCAAAAGCCCCTAATATGCTGTGCATTGCGGGCATTCTTAGGACTACTTAATTATAGACTACATGGTAAAAAGTTATGGTTGATAATTTATAAAATAAGTATAAATGTGTATCTAAGTTATAAAGTTTAATTATAAGTTGAACATATCAATTAGTTGTAGCAATGCAACTAATTGAGTGAGATAACAATTTAAAACATATCAATTAATTGTAGCAATGCAACTAATTGAGTGAGATAACAATTTAAAACAATTAATTGCATTGCAGTTACAGTTTACGTGGTCATTATAATGTAAATGTTATGGAAATAGTTAGCTTAGTATGTATTATTCATAACAGGTTTTTACATTTAAGTGATTAGTCAGGTTTTTACAGTAAGTGATTATTCTACTTTGTTGAGAATGTTTGATATTGAGCACTTAGGTTTGGGTTAGAAGGTGATTTTTTAGCATCGTTTTGAATTGGGGTAAAGGCAGGGTTTCTTTGGCAATGACAGGTAATGAATTACAAATTTTCGTGCCTTTTATATGCATTGAGTTTTTACATAGTGTTAGATGGACACGGGGAACATCGAGGAGTGATCTGTGTCTAGTGTTATGGTCATGTGTCCTGTTAAAATTGGTAAGGAGAAGTTTGAGTGGTGGGTTAATATTTGCATAGAGTGTTCTATGTATGTAATAGGCACAGTAAAAAGTATGGATGTCTTGTATGGTGAGTAAGTTTAGATTTTTGAATATTGGTGGAGTATGTTGTCTGGAGTGTGAATGTGTTATTATTCTAACTGCTGCTTTTTGTTGTGTTATTAGTGGTCTGAGATGAGTTATTGATGTAGAGCCCCATGCGCAGATTCCATAGGTGAGGTAGGGGTAAATGAGTGAGTGATATAGGGTAAGGAGAGCTGGTTGTGGAACATAGTACCGTATCTTGGATAGTATTCCCACGGTCTTTGAGACTTTCTTGGAGATTTGTTGTATATGTGTCTGAAATTTGAGGCCACTGTCAAGATGGATTCCCAAGAATTTTCCCTCTGTGAGTTTTGTGATAGGGGACCCGTTTATCATTATGTTAAGTGGTCCGTTTGTAGCTCTGTTCCCAAACTGGATAAAATAGGTTTTATCAATATTGAGAGTAAGTTTGTTGGTCATCATCCAGGTAGATATTTTCTGCAATTCAGTATTTGCAGTGTTGGCTAGTATGTCTGGGCTTGGGTGTGAGATAACGTATGTAGTGTCATCTGCAAAAAGTATGGGTTTGAGTAGTTGAGATGCATTTGGTAAGTCGTTAATGTAAATGAGAGAGTAGTGGGCCAAGAACACTTCCCTGTGGGACACCTACGGTAATAGTTTGGGTGGTGGAGCTAGCTCCATTTGTGTACACATATTGGTTTCTGTTGCTAAGGTATGATTTTAGGTAGTTGAGGGAGTGTCCTCTTATAGACCTGGGAGTGATCATGTCAGAGGATCTCACCTTCAAGGACCATAACAATGTAGCAATTGCATCTGCTCGAAAAATGACAGGATGGATAATGAGAACCTTCAAAACCAGGGATGCCAAGCCCATGTTGACACTTTACAGATCGCTTGTTCTATCTAGGCTGGAATATTGCTGCACACTAACTGCACCTTTCAAGGCGGGTGAAATTGCTGACCTTGAAAATGTGCAGAGAACCTTCACCACACGCATAAGTGCGATAAACCACCTCAACTACTGGGAACGCTTGAAGTTCCTAAACCTGTACTCTCTAGAACGCAGGCGGGAGAGATACATTATTATATACACATGGAAAATTCTCGAGAGCTTAGTACCAAACTTGCACACAAAAATCACTCTGTACGAAAGCAAAAGACTCGGCAGGCGATGTAACATCCCCCCAATGAAGAGCAGGGGTGCCACTAGCACGTTGAGGGACAACACAATAAGTGTGAGGGGCCCAAGATTGTTCAACTGCCTCCCAGCATACATCAGGGGGATTACCAACAAGCCCCTGGCTGTCGTCAAGCAGGCACTGGACAGGCACCTCAAGTCGGTACCTGATCAGCCGGGCTGTGGTTCGTACGTTGGACTGCGTGCGGCCAGCAGTAACAGCCTGGTTGATCAGGCTCTGGTCCAACAGGAGGCCTGGTCACAGACCGGGCCGCGGGGGCGTTGACCCCTGGAATTCTCTCCAGGTAGACTCCAGGTTATACCACAGTGTGATAATTTTAGGCGTAACAGATCATGGTCAACTGTATCAAAAGCTTTACGTAAATCAATGAAGATTCCCACTGGGATTTCTTTTTTCTCAAGGGAGGTGTAAATTATTTCTAACATGTGTATAATGGCATCATTTGTATTTTTATTAGGCCTGAATCCAAATTGACAGTGGTTGAGTAATAGAAGGAATAGACTCTGAAGTGTCCTTGTTTACAGATGATGTGAAGTTGATAAGAAGAATTCAATCGGACGAGGACCAGGCAGAATTACAAAGGGATCTGGAGAGGCTGCAGGTCTGGTCCAGCAACTGGCTCCTGGAGTTCAACCCCAACAAATGCAAAGTCATGAAGATTGGGGAAGGGCAAGGAAGATTGCAGACAGAGTACACTCTAGGGAGCCACAGACTACAAACCTCACTCAAGGAAAAGGATCTTGGGGTGAGTATAACACCGGTCACATTCCCGGAGGCGCACATCAACCAAATAATTGCTGCAGCATACGGGCGCCTAGCAAACCTAAGAACAGCATTTTGACATCTTAATAAGGACTCGTTCAGGACCCTGTACACTGTGTACATCAGGCCCATATTGGAGTATGCAGCACCAGTTTGGAACCCACACCTAGCCAAGTATGTAGGGAAGCTAGAGAAAGTGCAAAGATTTGCAACAAGACTAGTCCCGGAGCTAAGGATTATGTCCTACAATGAGAGGTTAAGGGAGATCGACCTGACGACACTGGAAGACAGGAGAGATAGAGGGGATATGACAACGACTTATAAAATACTGAGAGGAATCGACAAGGTGGAGAGACAGGATGTTCCAGAGATGGGACACAGCAACAAGGGGTCACAGTTGGAAGTTGAAGACTCAGATGAATCACAGGGATGTTAGGAAGTATTTTTTCAGTCACAGAGTTGTCAGGTAGTGGAATTGTCTGGAATAGTCTTGGAATTCATTACCTGTGATTGCCAAAGAAACCCTGCCTGTACCTCAATTCAAAATGATGCTAAAAAACCACCTTCTCACCCAAACCTAAGTGCACAATACCCAACAAAGTTGATTAATCACTTAAATATAAATACCTGTTATAAATAATGCATACTGAGCTAACTGTTTCTATAACATTAACAAATAAAATAATTCACTCTCTTGTACTCTGTGTAACTTATATAATGACCATATAAACTGTAATTGCAATACAACTAATTGTTTTAATTTGTTTGATCTCATTCAATTAATTGCATTGCTGCAATTAATAAATTATTATGTTCAACTTATATTCAAATTTTACAACTTAGATACACAATTATGCTTATTTTGTAAAACATCAACCATAATTTTTTACCATGTATGTAGTCTACTATTAATTAATCTTAAGACTGCCCACAATGCTCAGCATATTAGGGGCTTTTGGCATGTACACCTCATTTATACCTAACTATGTAGTTCAACATTGTATCATGTCTAAATAAATTATTATTATTATTATTATTAAGTGATGTTGTATAGGCAGGATCTATATACAGCTTTAAGAAGAGGTATGATAAAGCTCATGGAGCAGGAAGAGTGACCTCGTAGCGACTAGTGAAGAGGCGGGGCCAGGCGCTGTGACTCGACCCCTGCAACCACAACTAGGCGAGTACAAGCAACACAAATGCAAGAAAAGCAGGATTAGGGAGGCAAAAATATAGTAACACTGCTTCAGATTCAACACTTAGCATACAAGAGCAACACCACTAGTAATACAATAGCAACAACTAATCAACTTGCTATTTTGGTTCTTGCGATAATAAGAGAATGCCACTTTTGATCGCCTTCAATCTTTCAATGCTGATGTATCTCAATTTAAGAATGCTTCTGCTGACTTGGGTTATGTAGGTACCAATTTGTTAATTCTTCATGCAAAAACTTGAAAATGTCTCTTCATCAGCTTCAACCTTTAAATGTATTTGTAACTTGCTTAGAATAAGGTTTGAACTGTTACTAGACTGTATAGGTACCACTTTCCTCCTAATTTTAATTTTAATTAACCATTAAGCTGTGCATGGTTAGTGGCTGTAGGATCCGTTGTAGCCAGGAATTGTATAGGAGAGAACTTCCCTCCCCTTCCTCCTTTCTCAGCAGCTGGGAGACTTAACACCACTCAGACATTGAGTAAAGCTTTGGCTTCACACGGTGAGGGTCCGGGTTCGATTCCCGGCGAAGGGATAGAAACATCGGACATGTTTCCTTACACCGGTTGTCTATGTTCACCCCATCATTAAAATGGGTACCTGGGTGTTAGTCGACTGGTGTGGGTCGCATCTTGGGACAAAACTAACATAATTTGCCCGAAATGCTCTGCATAACAAGGGGCTTTCTATTGTAGTATGTCACTGATGTCAGCTAGGCCTGTATACCTTGTACATGTACTTGTAGTAAATAAAGATATTATTTTTATTCATGAATGTAATAAATTGTTAAAAATAAGTCATACATGTAAGAACTCCCATCTTTGCAGCATCAGTCAGATGTGCTACCACTCATCTAAGCTACCAAGCATGAGAAAAGGAGCCTCAAGTGAAAATGCATACCTAACCAAGGAGATGCAATCACTCATCCACTGAGCCAAGAACAAGAAGTCATACAGGAGAGCTCTCTCACCATCTCAGCAGCAGGCATGCATGCTACCACTCAGCCTTTGAGTATGAAACAGGGAGTTGTATATGCAAGAACCTCACCTGCTCAGCGATAGGCAGATTCACTGCCACTAATCTACTTGAGCGTGAAATAACGTGCTGTACATGCAAGAACCCTTACCTCAGCAGCAAGAACACATGCTACCACTCAACCACTAACAGTAAAACAAGGAGTTATAAAAATACAAACTCTCACCTCACCGGCAGGGAGATTCACTACCATGCAGCCGTTAAGTGCGAGACAGAATTCATGTACATAGTATATGGGAACCCCTATTTTTGCAATAGCAGAGAGAGAAGCTACTGTACTATTCAGCCATAGAGTAATATTAGAAGCCATACACATGTACGAACCTACATCATTAAATTAAGTAGGCACACTACCTGGGGGTGAGAACCCCCATCTTCTCAGCAATAGGTATATACGTACACTGTTACTTAGCCATTGAATCAGAAGTAAGAAATCATGAAGGTGAGACCCCTTACAACAAAAGGCAGACATACGACAACTTAGCCACTTAGTGTGAAGCAAAAAGTTACACAGGTGAGACCCTCATCTTACAGTCCCCTTAAGGGAGGTTCCTTGAATCTGGTGACGAACTCTTGATCAAAGGAATGAAACCTGCTCTCATCTTCCTTGAATGGAACCTGAATTCTTCCTATTCTTCAGGCGTTTTATGGCCCTACGGGTTTAGTGCTACCTCCTAAATACAATCCTTTTATATTAATGGATAGAGAAATTTACAGCCTGCATAGTCAATAAAGCGTTTAAATTACTGGGAATACCTTTAAGTTCTAACTATGTACTCACTGGAGCAGAGAAAGATACATGATAATTCTTACCAGAAGATATCAGAAACACTGCTGGAACAAGAAGAAATTAAACAAAGTACTTTCACCAGATACTAGATCAACCAGGCTGTGATAGATATGTAGGCCAACGGGCCGACAGCAGCAACAGCTTTGTTAACCAGGCAAGCGCCAGACAAGTTTGGCCCAAGACCGGGCTCTGAGAGTAGAAAAACTCTCGATACCCATAAGAGATAAGTGTCTATCTCTGCAGCAGCAGCAGCAACCACACAAGTCATAGACATGAAGATCTTCATCTCAGTAGCAGGATTAAGTAAACCTTCATGTGTTCATACTCTTTGAGAGATCTATACCTCCCAGTACTCACCTATTTGTGGTTGCAGGGGTCGATTCATTGTTCCTGGCGTGTGCATAAGTCAAAGTGGATACTTACGTCAACAATATGCAGCAGATTGTGAAGGGTGGTTCCACTTCTCCTTACCACGGAGGCCACAGGCAGCACCGAGTACCACCTCGTCTGCGTCTCCTGCCGGAAAATTTTATTCCATCAATCCTGGAGTATAGTTTTATTTGACTTATATTTGCCATAACTGAAATTCTGCAAGTTTTTAAAAATGTTAACGATAATAAGAGGGTGTTAGCCAAGTATGTTTGATAATCCAGCTGAACATTTCCTTATTACTTTTTTAATTATCATTACATAAACTGCATTGTTCAGATACCTTTTAAACGCCAACTGCGTCTGCCTTCATTCAATTATATATATTCAGTCATTCTCTCCCACCATTCTTTGTTCTTTCGTTCCATCCCATCCTCTCTCACTCAAATGTTTCTCACCAGCTTATTCTGTAGTGACTTCCGCGTCAGCTTCCGTCTGGCCATTGGCCATGGCTCCTCCCTCACCGTGTTGAGCGCCTCCATTACCTCCCCTTCACTCAGCTCTGGGGCCAGAGAACAACGTTGGGTCAATGGCTTCAATTATTTTGTAATTGATAGCTCAAAAACAAATTGTTATAAAAGATAATTTTTAAAAAATCAGTTTCGCTGATGGAAACATATTGTTACGTCTCCTTACACCTGTTATCCGTGTTCACCTAGCATTAAATAGGTACCTCCGTATTAGTCACCTGTTGTGGGTCACATCCTGGGGATTTGGTGGCATACCTTAAGAGCTGGGCTTTCAAATGAGCTGAGGTACGATAGCAGCTTCTAGTCTGTAAATTTAACTACGTTAAAAAATTACCACACCTGTAGTCTCCCAACAAGGTACGTTAGGTTAGGTAAGGTTTGTCAGGAAATAGGACACGTGTTTCTTGACGCGGGTCTTAAATTCAAATTCAAATTCAAATTCTTTATTTCATGTAATACAAGGTGGAGGGTACTTATAGTTATACATTAAAGTTGATATTACAAGATGGCCAATAATATGCCTAGGTATGCCTAGGCTTTTCAGGCAGTCTTATGATAGGTCTTACTCAATAGCTATACTATGGATATACAGATTGTAAGGTTAGGTTTACAAAATTTAGGTACTGGAATTTAAACATTGAGAATTTAACAATTAGTATAAAAAGTTAGCAATTAGTTTATATATTAATGATAAAGGTGATATATTGGCATAATATAGTTTCTATATTGGAGTATCTTAGGCAAACTTATGACTAGCTTAAGTATTATGGGGCAATAGTTGTATTAGAATTTTGGTTAGAACTGTGCAAATTAAGGGGAATCACAGATATCAATAAGTGTATTTTGCTGTGGTTAGTAATGTGCAAATTAAGGAGAATCACAGATATCAATAAGTGTATTTTGCTGTGGATATGTGCAAGATAAAGTAGTTTTCGTATGGTTAACTACCGGTTGGGTGCGTAAGTGAGATAAGATGTTTTTTAACGGTGCTTTTGAAAATGGAGGTTGTGTCTGCAGTTCTAGAGTTTTCAGGCAGGGAGTTCCAGATTTTAGGCCCTTTTTGTATAGATTTAGTCGGACACGGGGAATGTCAAAGAGATGTTTATGTCTGGTATTATGTCTATGGGTCCTGTCACAACTGTCAAGAAAGTGTTTTAGCTCAGGGTTAGAGTTGGAATTAATGGTTCTATAAATGTAGATAGCAGAGTAGTAAGTATGGATGTTCTGGACAGTGAGTAGGTTTAGGTCTTTGAAGAGTGGGGGGGTGTGCTGCCTAGCGTTGGATTGTGTGATAATTCTTACTGCGGCTTTTTGTTGGGTTATTATTGGCTTTAGGTGGGTAATTGCTGTTGATCCCCATGCACAAATGGCATATGTGAGGTAGGGATAGATGAGTGAGTAGTATAGTGTGAGTAGGGCTGATTGTGGTACATAATACCGTATCTTAGAGAGGATCCCCACAGTTTTGGACACTTTCTTTGTTATGTGTTGGATATGGGTGCTGAATTTCAGGCTGCTGTCAAGGTGAAGGCCCAGGAACTTGCCCTCGTTATGTCTAGCAATAGGTGTAGAGTTGATCTTAATGTTTAATTGTTACATGTTACATGATGACCCGCAAATGGAGCTTTTGGTCATCTGACTGAGGCCTTCCACTGGCTTACCGGTCCACACCTTTAATAATTACGATTGGGAGTCTTTCGTATATATAGTGACCGAAAACAAAATATATTTAATGAAACTGTAATATTATTCACAGACCAACAGTGTATTGCTGCCCATACGATTATTTTGACCCTTTTGAACAATTAAAAAAAAGTAATACGATGGCAATAAATGGTCATTAAAAATTTTAATATTTATATAAGGTATTTTTATTTCAATTATTATATTTATTGTGTTATTGTACTTATTCACTGTTAACATGTTTTTAATTATTAAGCCATTATACATGTTATTACAGTACTAAATGAGGCTGATAATGGACTTACTTTCCTGCAACTGGTCCTCAGTCTGGGTAGTATCAACCACGCTTTTTTTTCTTGCTCCCCGGAAGCGTATAGTACCTGCAGGTGATGATATGAAGATTGAGACACTTATGCAACATATGGGAATCTTTATTAAGGAAACGTTTCGCCACACAGTGGCTTCATCAGTCCAATACAAAGCAGAGAGGGGTAAGGAGAGGAGGAGTTTGAGGTAATCAGTCCCTCAGCCTGGAATCGATGTGTTCAGTCCATCACTCTTGTAGAAAGTACATCTGTCAGACACTGCAACATTATGGGAACTTGATACAATGAATTCTTTAATACTTGTCCAACCTTTGGATGAAGACCTACTTACACTAGTGGATGGTTCCACTGTGATCCCGCCTCCTCCTGCTTCCACTCACCTGACTACAGTATATAAGCCACTTCTCCGGCCATATTCTGTACTTTCTACAAGAGTGATGGACTGACCGCATCGATTCCAGGCTGAGGGAGTGATTACCTCAAACTCCTCCTCTCCTTACACCTCTCTGCTTTGTATTGGACTGATGAAGCCACTGTGTGGCGAAACGTTTCCTTAATAAAGATTCCCATATGTTGCATAAGTGTCTCAATCTTCAACTTGTCGGTTTTTAAATCATTTATCACATGTGATGATATACAGTGTTACTTCTAAGAGTAAACTAATGTATGCTGAGTGCCGTTTGAGATAACACGTTGTATAAAGATTTACACAGTTGTCAGTCAGGGGTAGATCCAGGGAAGGCGAGGAGAGCAATTAAAATTGGGTTTAATACTCAAAATCAGTGCCGGATTAAGAGTTGGGGGCCTCAGGGCAACGTGTGGGAGGCCCATGTCACTGAAACTTCATTGTTAAATTACTTGTTTTACCAGCGTAGCATATGAGTCTCACAATTTCATTTGTATATTCTTGCGGTGACAGTTTTTTAATTCTTGGATCTCTCTCTTTCTGATATTTCAATATTTCGTCAGTCTCTGTGCGACCTAATTTCATTTTTTGCCATTTTAATTACAAGGCATTTACCTACTTTATATTTCATTATACATAACCTTATTTTCTCTGTTTATCTAAGTCATCTTGTAAAAAATTACAATTACGTTTATTAAATGTAAATCTCTAAAAGATGACTTGGATTCCTGCATCATCTACCAGGCGAGAGCCTGGGTTCGATTCTCAGCCAGGGCAGAAGCATTGGGCGTGTTTCTTTACACCTGTTGTCTATGTTCCCCATCAGTAAAATGGGTACCTGGGTGTTAGTCGACTGGTGTGAGTCGCATCCTGGGACACTGACCTAATCTGCCCGAAATGCTCAGCATAACAAGGGACTTTCTATATAGTAGTATGTCACTGATGTCAGCTAGGCCTGTATACCATGTACATGTACTTGTAGTAAATAAAGATATTATTATTATTATTATTATTAAAATAAAAACATTGTTCGACCTTGGTTGCTACCCCATTAACTCGGCACTGCCTTAAATTTTTAATTTAAACAAAAACGTAATCGCTATATAATGCATTATAAAGAATTATTATTGATAGCATCAAATCAAAATAGCTGAAATTGGTAATAATTTTATCAAATTAATAACGATGTCAGTAACATTTTACTCGAAAACTATTAAATAACCAAATGGTTGTAATGCTATGTCAATCATACAACTCAACACACTGTCTACTCTACAGAGTTGCACGTTGCTCATCCCTGCAACAGGATCAACGGTACAGCTGAACGACTCGTCGTACGACAAACGCCAATGTCATGTGAGCTTCTTTGATGACTACAATAATACCAACAACCTAAAATCCAATATACAACATACTACCTTTAGCTCTTTCCATCTGAGAAGGCAGTAAATTTACCACTTCTTCCCACGCCTCGGTTGGTGACTCTTCATGACGAAGTCTTCCGTCGGTGGCATCCCAGTCGTGATCTCTATACTGCTGTTGTGGATGCTGTCTGTGCTCATTTGCCTTCACCGCACTGAAATCATGAAAATGAAGGTAACCTTCTTGACTCTCAGAGTTGTGGTAAGTGATTTTATTATAAGGTTTGAAATCTACTGGAATCCACATAGTATCTTGATCTTTCTGGTCACTGTACCTTGGAGACAAGCCCCGTCGTACAGGTCTTGAGTATATTGTTTGACCTTGTCTTTGGCTCATCTCTGACCTGCCATATTGATCATTAAAATTCATCTCTCCACTATGTGGTGACGAAACGTTTTTCCCGTGGGAATTCCCGAGATCCCTATTTTCGGGAGAATGGAGATAGTAGTCATTAATTCTACCACTGGAATGTTCTTTTCTCTTTTCATGGTACATCCTTTGAGAATGTCGGCCTCCTTGCTCCAGGTCGTTTGAATACGCTCGAAACCGCCTGTTAACTTCACCCATATTCGAAGGATATCTTTCTTGTCTTTGGCATCCCTCCCCTGAGATCCATGATGGAGACAAGTTCCTTAGGTCTCGGGGTAGTTGGACCTCATGATCAACGTTACCAGTTACTCTAGGTAGCACTTTTGTGCCATACCCCATGTCATAATCAACAGGGAGAGGTGTCGGGTGGTTCTTGGTTGAATGACTGACCCTGTTGTCGTAATAATACTTGTCACTGCTGCATGGCGGCTTATCGTCACAGTCATTTACTCGTCGGCCAGACCGAGGATTACCCCATTCGAACCCGTCATAATGGTCAAGTCCAGACATACTGAAAAAAATAAATGAAAATACGTTATTGCCATACCCCCGATACTGACATAAGGTACAGAAGTAAACAAGAGCATGTTTGAAAATTTATCCATCCACCTTGTGTACCATGGGTTTGGCCCAAAGTAATGGTGGATCACCTTGCTCTTATCGATATATATATCGATATATCGATATATATATATATATATATATATATATATATATATATATATATATATATATATATATATATATATATATATAGGAGGTACCACCTCTGGAACTGTGCTGGGGACCCTCATCCTCAGAGAAAAGAATAAATTTACTTCAGGAAAACTCAACGTTTTCCCAGGAGCTGTATGAATATTTATTGTCTTTTCCTATCACCCCTTATATTTTATATTCTATGTAGACTTTATTTAAAAACAAAATATATTGACAAAAATACAATAGGGAGTAGAACAACATAGATAACATCTCAGAGCTATATCCCGAATATTTCGTCCAGCTCCTCGGCGGTGGGCCGCGTGCCCAGAATGCTGCAGGCATTTTCCCTCTGGATCGCAACATTGAGTCTCTGAAAGAGGAAGCTGGCCGCCCTGTGATCCTTGGTTTCTGTGATGAGTTTTTCACCCAGCTCTTTGAGGAACTTTAGAACACACTTGCCCCATACTCCAAGGGTCTCCTACCCTACTGGGATGAAGTTATAGAAAGGGGAAAGGCCTTTATATTTGCGGGTCTTCTAGGTCTCCCTGTAGCTGGCGGCTCCATCCCCTTCAGCTTCAGAGTATGTCAAGTAGGTATCTGCCAATTTGGCGACACAGGTGTAGTCCCAGGCAATCTGCTTACCATCCTTCCAGGATAGCATAATGGCTCCATCAGGACGCTTTTGACTTCCGTCAGACCTATGTTTTGGGATTCCCGTTGAGCTGGGCAACGGGCTGTGGCGATGCTTCTCTTTATGATGCCGTTGACCTCCTCATATCTAGCATACTTCCCTTTTGATGTGTGACACGAGACCATGAAGTCCGAATTGATCAGCTGTCGCCCTGCCGCAAATACACCTATGTTCAGTGAGTATGGGGGCGGCTAGGCGAAGAGCAACACCAATCCGAATGGCCTGTGGGTTGAGTCGAGTGCCCAGAGAAGAATTGGAAACAGTTAAAAAGAAATGTGAATGTGGTGCCTTCACCGCTAGGAGACGAGCTTTGTCCTTTCCTGAAGCGTTGGTGAGCATTGTGTTGGCGATTTTTTCCATGATCGTTTTGTCCCAGTGGGACTGTTTGTGCTCTTTGCGAGGAGCTGGTCTACTGGAGGAGTCTGCAAGGGTGTCCCACCGCATGGCTAATGAACCTGGGGTCCTGAGCTTCTACCGCACCTCTCAAGCGTTCGGGGACAATCTCCTTGACTAGTCCACTGGAAGCCAAACACGAAGACAGAAATTCAGGTAAAGCTACCTGCGTTGCCTTGCGCACCCCTATACCTCCCAGTCGCACTGGGAGAGTTGCCTGATCCCACTGCTGATCCACTGAGATTCAGTGCCTTCTTAAAGATTGATCTCAGGAGTGAGTCATATTCGTTGAATGTTGGGTTGTTAAAAGAGAGTGCGCACCTCAGGAAATAAGTGAGTCTTGACAGAATAAGACACCTTGTAAAGAGATACAGGGCATCATGCGCATCAAGATCTCTTATTCTCTCGAAGTCATTCAGTTTGTCCTTGAGGACTGTGTCGATGGCCTGATGACCCAGCGGTGCTGGGTCGTTGTGATGATTTCACACTTGGAAGGATTGAGGATGAGTCCCAAGGCTTCTCCCTGTGTCTTCACCAGTTGTAGGTCCTCTAGCAGGGAATCTTCAGTACCTGCCAGAGTGCCATCATCCAGGTACCAGATGTTGAGCTCGCTGCGCAGGCTGGAAGTTAGTTCTCTCACTGCCAAGCAGAAGAGTAGTGGAGCGAGTGGGTCACCCTGCTGAACACCCTCTGATGAGGGAATTTCATGTTCGCCAAACAAAAGAATTGAGGGTTTGCTGTAGCCAGCTGAAATAAAGGGAAAACGACTAGGAAACTGATCTTGAACGACTGGCAAGACATCTCTTTTCACCATATTGAAAGCATTTCTAAAGTCTAGTTTGACTACGGCCTTGTCTTCTGGTAAGTCCCTGATGTATGCCCTTGCTGCATGAGCTGCGGCTTCACTGCCTTGAGAGACCCCAAAGCCCAGTTGGTGTGGCTGGAGTAAACTGGCAGCTTCTAGGCGAATGTTTCTTACTGCTGCTTTGCCAACGAGAAGGCTTAGTTTGATATCTTTATTATGCACTCCATACCCATCCTGTGGGCGGTAGTCAAAAGATTACAGAGGTACATAATGGGTCCAGGGACTGGACCCCAAGGTTTTGATAGCTCAGCAAGTTACAAAGGTAATGAATTCACAAGTTACAAAGGCAATGAGCTCACAAGTTACAAAGGTAATCAACTCACAAGTTACAAAGGTAATGAACTCACAAGTTACAAAGGTAATGAACTCACAAGTTACAAAGGTAATGAATTCACAAGTTACAAAGGTAATGAACTCACAAGTTACAAAGGTAATGAATCATGTAAGTAAATTTACTTACTTATGTTTATACATGGTTACAATCATGAACAAATTATAAAGTAATGGGCAATTCACTAGTCTACACCCGGTCACAACTGTAAGGAGTTCTTGGTGCAAATTTTAATTGTTGGGTCACACACACACACATACATACACACATACATATACACACACACACATACATACACACACACACACACACACACGCACATACAATAGGCCCAGTTTTCAATCGACATGTGCCTAGGACAAAATGGTAACTAATACACATACATACACACACACACACGTGGCAATGCTTTATTTACAGGGAGCAAAGTCAGGGTAAGGCGAAGGGTGTTACCAACAGCAATGGGTCTGATTCCCCTATCCTTCTTTAAAGCGCATAATGTGGCTCCAAAAAAGAAAGGTTTAATTTCTTCTGGAATATATATATGTCGTGCCGAATAGGTAAAAACTTTCGATTTTGGCTTAAATAGCAACGCTCTTCTTGCCGAATAAGGCAAGCGAAAATTTGTGTATGCAATAATTTCGTAAAAAATCATTCTGAACTTAACGAAAAAAATATATTTCATTGTGTTTCTTTATTATTAAATTACTGTAAACTTATCTAAAATATATTTAGTTGGATTAGGGTAAATAAAATTGCACTTGTTATAATAAATTTAGGTAAGTTTTCTAAGGTTCTTTTTTTTTAAATTATTATTTTTTACATTAACATAACATTAACGTATAAGAGAAAATTTTAGAAAGGACTTAATTTTAAATGAGTTCTTGCTAATTGGTCAATCACCATGCCCAGCCCTTCTAGGGCAGGGTAGGTGCCAAGGCTGGAGCTTGCTACCATCTGCAGCTCGTAAGCCTGCCCTTCCTGTTAGGGAAGACGGCAGACCACAGAGGCCTAGCATCTATCTACCTCCATGCATCGTGCTGGTGGGGAATGTGGCTAGGCCTGGGGCCAGTTGGTCCCGCCGATGAGGGTTATCCCCTCCCATGGGAGACATAGGTCTCTGACACTCCCACGCCAGGGAGCCGGAGCCGGGTCGCCATCTGGTAAAGACCCGGGCCGGGAGAATTCCCGGTGAATCAACACCTCCTTGCTAATTGACCAGTTTTACCTATTTGCCATATATATATATATATATATATATATATATATATATATATATATATATATATATATATATATATATATATATGTCGTGCCTAATAGGTAAAACTGGTCAGTTAGCAAGAACTCATCTAAAATTAAGTCTTTTCTAAAAAAAAAATTCTTAATACGTTTGAAGATATATTTTTTTTTCTTTTTGTTAATGTAAAAATTTATAATTTTGAACCAAAAGAATCTTAGAAAACTTACCTAACCTTATTATAACAAGCTCAATTTAATTTAGCCTAATCCAAATATATTTTTGATACGTTTACAATAATTTAATAATAAACAAACACAATGAAATATATTTTTTCGTTAGGTTCAGAATGATTTTTGCGAAATTATTGCATACACAAATTTTCGCTTGTCTTATATGGCAAGATGAGCGTTGCTATTTAAGCCTAAATGACAAGTTCTGCCTATTCGGCACGACATATATATATATATATATATATATATATATATATATATATATATATATATATATATATATATATATATATATATATATATATATATATATATATATATATATATATATATATATATATATATATATATATATATATATATATAGTCGTGCCGATTAGTAAAACTTGCTATTTTGGCTTAAATAGCAACGCTCACTGCCATATAAGACAAGTGAAAATTTGTGTATGCATAATTTCGCCAAAATCATTATGAACATAACGAAAAAATATATTTCATTGTGTTTGTTTATTATTAAATTATTGTTAACGTATCTAAAATATATTTAGTTGGTTAGGCTAAATTAAATTGCGCTTGTTGTAATAAGGTTAGGTAGGTTTCAAAGTTTCTTTTGGTACAAAATTATAAATTCTTACATTAACATAAATGAAAAATATATCTTTAAACGTATAAGAGAAAATTTTAGAAAGGACTTAATTTTAGATGAGTTCTTGCTAATTGACCAGTTTTACCTAATCGGCACGACATATATATATATATATATATATAAATATATATATATATATATATATATATATATATATATATATATATATATATATATATATATATATATATATATAATATATATATATATATATATATATATAATATATATATATATATATATATATATATATATATATATATATATATATATATATATAGTATATATATATGTCGTGCCTAATAGGTAAAACTGGTCAATTAGTAAGAACTCATTTAAAATTAAGTCCTTTCTAAAATTTTCTCTTATACGTTTAAAGACATATTTTTTCATTTATGTTGATGTAAAAAATTTAATTTTGAACCAAAAGAATCTTAGAAAACTTACCTAACCTTATTATAACAAACGCAATTTAATATAGCTTAACCCTACTAAATATATTTTGGATACTTTGACAATAATTTAATAATAAACAAACACAATGAATATATTTTTTCGTTAGGTTCAGAATGATTTTTGCGAAATTATAACATACACAAATTTTCGCTTGTCTTATATGGCAAGAAGAGCGTTGCTATTTAAGCCAAAATCGCAAGTTTTACCTAATCGGCACGACATATATATATTTTATATATATACATATATATATAAATATATATATAATATATATATATATATATATATATATATATATATATATATATATATATATATATATATATATATATATATATATATATATATATATATATATATATATATATATATGCGTGTGTGTGTGTGAAAATTTTGAAAATATTCTTATGATTTAAATGTAATAATTGATGTTAATGTGACTAAGAAGGTGATAAGTCACTGGGATCCAACATACTCCCTATAATTTCCCTTTACAATGTAATAAGTTAAATAAAGTTAATTTATTGTAATATTGAAGGAAATAAGATTCGAACAGGGAAAATGTATTACACGCCCAGAAATATCACTAAATTTGAATACATATATAAGTATACAAGATAGGAGGGGAAGAAGCAACGGGGAAGGATGAATGTAAGACGAACCAGCTGGTTGTTTCTCTAATTTTGTTGTGTCCGTTAGTAATATTATCGGGTAATTCAACGCTACATTATAAGTGAAGAGGACAGACATCTGTAAATGTCCAGCTAGAGAAGGAATTGAAAGAATCTAGTGATTGAATGACAGAAAATGCAAAGCGGAAGCTGAATGGGACGCCATATTGTCTACGACCGGTGTCCTCTTCAGTAATTTAGATTCGCCTCAAAGTGTTTTACAAACCACACAGCAGGTAAGGTTGCTTAATATTGGCCAATTTTCTATGTAATCTTCCTGTGGGAGGCGTTAGGATATACCACTAATGTAATAAATTAGTAATTGTAATAAGAACATATGTTCCAATATACTGTGTGAATATATGAATTATATATATATATATATATATATATATATATATATATATATATATATATATATATATATATATATATATATATGTCGTGCCGAATAGGTAAAACTGGTCAATTAGCAAGAACTCATTTAAAATTAAGTCTTTTTTAAAAATTTCTCTTATACATTTAAAGATATATGTTTTCATTTATGTTTATGTAAAAAATAATAATTTTGTACCAAAAGAACTTTAGAAACTTTACCTAACCTTATTATAACAAGCGCAATTTAATTTAGCCTAATCCAACTAAATGTATTTTAGATAAGCTTACAATAATTTAATAATAAACAAACACAGTGAAATATATTTTTTTCGTTAGGTTCAGAATGATTTTTGCGAAATTATTGCATACACAAATTTTCGCTTGCCTTATTCGGCAAGATCGTTGCTATTTAAGCCAAAATTGCAAGTTTTACCTATTCGGCACGACATATACATAAAGAAAAGAATTCCTCTTTAATTAAGCCATGTGTCGTAAGAGTGACTAAAATGCCGGGAGCAAGGGTCTAGTAATTACCCCCTTCAGTGATGCAAAGACAGAAGACAATACTATATAAAGCTGGCACGCAGGTTGTGTATTCCATGATACGTCATATATGACTGATGACTATTTGAAAATTAATCCCTTGGCTTACAATCCGCTTACTTGCGGAGACGAGTTATAATAATAATAATAATAATATCTTTATTTACTACAAGTACAAGTACAAGGTATACAGGCCTAGCTGACATCAATGACATACTACTATATAGAAAGTCCCTTGTTATGCAGAGCAGTTCGGGCAAATTAGGTCAGTTTTGTCCCAGGATGCGACCCACACCAGTCGACTAACACCCAGGTACCCATTTTACTGATGGGTGAACATAGACAATCAGTGTAAGGAAACACGTCCAATGTTTCCATCCCTTCGCCGGGAATCGAACCCGGACGCTCACCGTGTGAAGCGAGAGCTTTTGCCGCCAGGCCACGGGGTTCCGTAAAGTTGTTTGACTGATGTATATATCTGGTGATATGCTTGGTATTATATTCGCTTTTACATTCTTGAGTGATGAATGGATCACGTCCTCCCCAATCTATACTTAGTTTCTACTTTTTCCAACCCCCGTATTTTCCTGCCCTTGTAACACGGGTTGAATGCCAATACACGGATTGAATTCCATTAGTCATTTATCTGACTATTCCTGCAGTTTGTCCAGGTGATATTTTCCCTATCATCACCGGTTTTTATTCTCATTAGTTTCACATAATCTTTGAACGTGAATACGTTACTTATCTTTTCTAAAATGTTTGCATATGTAAGAAACAGTATCAATCTTCGTGGAACCTCACTTGTTACACTTGTCCATTTTATTAATTCCTAGATCGTCGCTCTTCCCTTTTAAGTATTTGTTTTATAAAATAGGATTTCGTCTCAAAGTTTAGGCTGGCCGGCCATTTAGAAAACCACATATACTTCCAGATCCTCTACCAGACTTTCTGAGTATCTTCATTTCTATAAATATTCGTATGACAAGTAGTTCAACGCTACCTGTCTGTTCCACTGTTTAAATATTTTTGCAGTCGTGATAATTGTTGTCGATGTGGCTCGAGGCCACTAGGAATGTTTTTTTTTTCCTTATGTAACACCAGCTGGATTGGTATTAGTCTTGTTAAGGATGAGTGTTGCACGTTTCCTGCAATCACGTATGAAGTGTAGGGTCGAGTGTAGCGAACTGAAAGAATGTTTGGTGTGTATATACATTCTTCCTCGGGAAACTGCGGACTGGAAATTCTGTATTTAATGTCATGTTTCTGTTTCTTCATGACATCTTATATATATACAGATGAACGAACAACCAATGTATTTCCTTCAGTTTCGAGTAACGGGAACCAGATTTAGCCTAGCCTTGTCTAATCCAACTTAATTATATGTGTTTATTAAAAATTCGTATATAAATAATATACTACATAAAAATTCTATACGTACAGGAATTAGGAAATCTAATCAGACGTGTATGATGCGATTAACTGATTCAGTCCGATAACTTTTAAGTCTGTGGCAATATTTTTAACACACGAACTGTACGTTGCTCACTGGTTCAAACCTGCGGCTCACAACCGAAAATTCGGGACTTTGAATTCCACGCCAGGCACAATGTATGAGCAAATCATAGGAAATCGCAGACCCACAGTCATAGGGAACCACGGTAATGTAAAATCATTCATGGAGAACCGTAGTCATAGGGAGCCACAATCATAAAGATCAGTTATATGGAACTAAAGCCCTCGATCATAGGGAGCCTGTCATGGGAAATCAGCCACAGGATACCTCAGTCATAGGTGAGGACAGTCAGGAAATTTCATTCATAGCGAACCACAGCCAAAGGAAGCCTCAGTCATAGGGAACCACAGCCAAAGGGAACCTCAATCATAGAGAACTACAGCTAGAGAGGGTCGTAGTCATCAGGAACCTCGGTCATATTGAACCTCATTCATAAGGAACCACGGGCAAATGGAGCTTCAGTCATTGGGAACCACAGCCAGAGGGAGCTTCAGTCATAAGGAACCACAGCCAGAGGGAGCCTCAGTTATAGGGAACCACAGCCAGAGGGAGCTTCAGTCATAGGGAACCACAGCCAGAGGGTGCTTCAGTCATAGGAAACCACAGCCAGAGGGAGCCTCAGTTATAGGAAACCACAGCCAGAGGGAGCTTCAGTCATAAGGAACCACAGCCAGAGGGAGCTTCACTCATAGGGAGCCTCAGCCAGAGGGAGCCTCAGTTATAGGGACCCACAGCCAGAGGGAGCTTCAGTCATAGGGAACCACAGCCAGAGGGAGCTTCAGTCATATGGAACCACAGCCAGAGGGAGTTTTAGTCATAGGGAACCACAGCCAGAGGGAGCCTCAGTCATAGGGAACCACAGCAAGAGGGAGCTTCAATCATAGGGAACCACAGCCAGAGGGTGCTTCAGTCATAGGGAACCACAGCCAGAGGGTGCTTCACTCATAGGGAACCACAGCCAGAGGGTGCTTCAGTCATAGGGAACCACAGCCAGAGGGTGCTTCAGTCATAGGGAACCACAGCAGAGGGTGCTTCAGTCATAGGGAACCACAGCCAGAGGGTGCCGTCATAGGGAACCACAGCCAGAGGGAGCTTCAGTCATAGGGAACCACAGCCAGGGAGCTTTAGTCATAGGGAACCACAGCCAGAAGAGCTTGCATAGGGAACCAACCAGGGAGCTTCAGTCAAGGAACCCAGCCAGAGGTGCTTCAGTCATAGGAACCACAGTCAGGTGCTTCAGTTATAGAAACCACAGCCAGAGGCTTCAGTCATAGGAACCAGCCAGAGGCTTCCTCATAGGGGCCTCAGCCAGAGGAGCCTCAGTTATAGGGACCCCAGCCAGAGGCTTCAGTCATAGGAACCACAGCCAGGAGCTTTAGTCATGGAACCACAGCCAGAAGCTTCAGTCATAGGAACCACAACCAGGAGCTTCAGTCATGGAACCACAGCCAGAGGAGCAGTCATAGGAACCAGCCAGAGGCCTCAGTCATGGGAACCACAGCAGAGGCTCAATAAGGAACCACGCCAGAGGAGCAGTCTAGAACCACAGCCAGAGAGCTTCAGTCATAGGAACCACAACCAGAGGAGCTTCAGTCATAGGGAACCACAGCCAGGAGCTTTAGTCATGGGAACCACAGCCAGAGAGCCTCAGTCATGGAACCACAGCAGAGGGCTTCAATCATAGGAACCACAGCCAGAGTTCAGTCATAGGGAACCCACCAGAGGCTTCAGTCAAGGAACCACACCAGAGTGTTCAGTCAAGGAACCACAGCAGGTGCTTCAGTCATAGGAACCACAGCCAGAGGTGCTTCAGTCAGGACCACAGCAAGGGCTTCAGTCATAGGAACCACAGCCAGGAGCTTCAGTCATGGGACCCAGCCAGAGGAGCTTTAGTCATAGGAACCACAGCCAGAGGCTCAGTCATAGGGAACCACAACCAGGGAGCTAGTCATAGGAACCACAGCCAGGTGCTCAGTCATAGGGAACCACAGCAGAGGTGCTTCAGTCATAGGAACCACAGCCAGAGGGCTTCAGTCATGGGAACCACAGCCAGAGGAGCTTCAGTCATGGAACCACAGCCAGAGGAGCTTCAGTCATAGGGAACCACAGCCAGAGGCCAGTCTGGAACCGCCAGAGGCTTCAGTCATAGGAACCCAGCCAGAGAGCCTCAGTTATAGGACCACAGCCAGAGGCTTCAGTCATAGGGAACCACAGCCAGAGAGCCAGTCATGGGAACCACAGCCAGGGCTTCAGTCAGGAACCACAGCCAGAGGCTTCAGTCATAGGAACCACAGCAGGGAGCTCAGTCATGGGAACCACAGCCAGAGGCTTCAGTCAGGAACCACAGCCAGAGGAGCTTCAGTCAGGAACCACAGCCAGAGGGCTTCAGTCATAGGGAACCACAGCAGAGGGCTTCAGTCATAGGGAACCACAGCCAGAGGAGCTTCAGTCATAGGGAACCACAGCCAGAGGTGCTTCAGTCATAGGAACCACAGCCAGAGGAGCTTCAGTCATAGGGAACCACAGCCAGAGGAGCTTCAGTCATGGGAACCACAGCCAGAGGAGCTTCAGTCATAGGAACCACAGCCAGAGGAGCTTCAGTCATAGGAACCACAGCCAGAGGAGCTTCAGTCATAGGAACCACAGCAGAGGAGCTTCAGTCATAGGGAACCACAACCAGAGGAGCTTCAGTCTAGGGAACCACAGCCAGAGGAGCTTCAGTCATAGGGAACCACAGCCAGAGGAGCCTCAGTTATAGGAACCACAGCCAGAGGAGCCTCAGTTATAGGGACCTCAGCCAGAGGAGCTTCAGTCATTGGGAAGCACAGCCAGAGGAGCTTCATCATAGGGAACCACAGCCAGAGGGCTTCAGTCATAGGGAACCACAGCCAGAGGAGCTTCAGTCATAGGAACCACAGCCAGAGGAGCTTCAGTCATAGGAACCACAGCAGAGGGCTCAGTATAGGGACCCAGCCAGAGGAGCTTCAGTCATGGAACCACAGCCAGAGGAGCCTCAGTTATGGAACCACAGCCAGAGGGAGCTTCATCATAGGAACCACAGCCAGAGGGCTCAGTATAGGAACCACAGCCAGAGGGCTTCATCTAGGAACCACAGCAAGGAGCTTCAGTCATAGGAACCACAGCCAGAGGAGCTCAGTATAGGAACCACACCAGAGGAGCTTCATCATAGGGAACCACAGCCAGAGAGCTTCAGTCATAGGGAACCACAGCCAGGGGCCTCAGTTATGGGAACCACAGCCAGAGGGCTTCAGTCATAGGGAACCACAGCCAGAGGAGCTTCAGTCATGGGAACCACAGCCAGAGGCTTCAGTCATAGGGAACCACAGCCAGAGGGCTTAGTCATGGAACCACAGCCAGAGGAGCTTCAGTCATAGGGAACCACAGCCAGAGGGAGCTTCAGTCATAGGGAACCACAGCCAGAGGGAGCTTCAGTCATAGGGAACCACAGCCAGAGGGTGCTTCAGTCATAGGGAACCACAGCCAGAGGGAGCTTCAGTCATAGGGAACCACAGCCAGAGGGAGCTTCAGTCATAGGGAACCACAGCCAGAGGGAGCTTCAGTCATAGGGAACCACAGCCAGAGGGAGCTTCAGTCATAGGGAACCACAGCCAGAGGGAGCTTCAGTCATAGGGAACCACAGCCAGAGGGAGCCTCAGTTATAGGGAACCACAGCCAGAGGGAGCTTCAGTCATAGGGAACCACAGCCAGAGGGAGCTTCAGTCATAGGGAACCACAGCCAGAGGGAGCTTCAGTCATAGGGAACCACAGCCAAAGGGAGTCGCAGTCATCACGAACGTCAATCATAGGCAAACTATAACGTTTCTCTGAAAGTTTGGTAAACAGTTTCCAGGTAGTGAAGAGAGCACTTGAGTTGATGGTCACATAATTACGACCCTCGTCAAGTAATTTTTCCCAGGCAAATCAATTAAGACGGCACTCGCCTGACCCCAACTCCAAGAGCTCACGTCCTCAGTACAACACTGTCACCAGCTACTCACTGACTGACTCATCACGCCTCTGCTGCCGGGGAACGCAGGATTAACTATATAACAAAGGGCATGATAAGATAGCCTAAATAACATGACACCCATCAACGTCACCTGATAAAACTTGACATTCAGAGAAGTTATGCAAGAAAACATAAACAAGAAACTTTTTCATAATGTTCATGTGCTTCGAGCCCCACTCGGGCTTTGGACCTTATTATGAATATAATAGTAATTGTGTACATGCATATGTACGCACGTACGTGTACTCACATATTCGTGGTTACGAGGGTCGTGTTTTAGTTCCTGGGCCCTGTATACATATAGTATACAAATTGTATATTGGATACCCGTAAGGGTATTATCATCTTAGGATGTACCACTACGTGATGCATCATAAAAAATAAGAAAGGAGGAACACTGTAGCAGGCCTACTGGCCCATACTAGGCAGACCCTTCTCAAACTCAAACCCACTAACAAAAATATTTGCCAAACCCATTTTCAGTGTTACCCAAAAAATTAGCTCTGGTAACACCGTTAACTCATGTGCAAGTTCCCCTCACATCCAACCTCTCTCACTCATGTATTTATAAGAACATAAGAATGGAGGAACACTGCAGAAGGCTTACTGGCCCATACGAGGCACGTCTGTATCAAAACTACCCCTTCCCAAAGCTACCCAAGGTTTCAGCTTCCATAACCTGGTGGCCTCGTGGCTAAAGCTCTCGCTTCACACGGCGAGGGCCTGGGTTCGATTTCCAGCCAGGGTAGAAACATTGGGCGTGTTTCTTTACACCTGTTGTCTATGTTCCCCATCAGTAAAATGGGTATCTGGGTGTTAGTTGACTGGTGTGAGTCTCATCCTGGGACACTGACCTAATTTGCCCGAAATGCTCAGCATAACAAGGGGCTTTCTATGTACTAGTAGTATGTAGTAAAATAAAGATATTATTATTATTATTATTATTATTATTATTATTATTATTATTATTATTATTATTATTATTATTATTATTATTATTATTATTATTATTATAAGTAAACTGCTCCACTCATTAACTGCTCTGTTTCCAAACCAGTACTTTTCTATATTCTTTGTTCCCTGAATGGAGTGTAAAACATAGCTGATGTAGGCCAGAGCATGCTAAACCATGTGATAAGACCTGCGTCCGGAGACACTGCTGTTTCCTTTAGAATAAACCAAATGTATCTGTAGGGCAGGACAATTAATTACTGAAGGGTTGCGTAGTATCTGTCGTAGCGTTGTGAGGCTGCGAGGCTACCACAAAGTTGTTAGTTAATTAAGGGTTTGTCAGCGAATAAGGAGTAGCCACGACATCTCATGTAGCTGATTATTTTGATATCCATGGGAATGCGCTAAGCCCAAATGAGCCATACAGCGCCTGAAAATAATAATCAGGTTTGACTGGAGGAGGGGAAGGGTAGCACCAATTATATACTATATACATGTATATATATATATATATATATATATATATATATATATATATATATATATATATATATATATATATATATATTTGAAAATCCTAAGTCGATCGGATGGTACTGCTTATGTTAATCAGTATTTCGTGGAGAGGAAAGCCTTGAGCAGGGGACACTACAGTGATGAGAGGGAGGCTCTCAACTCTGTCACTTTGAAGAGATTAAGGTTGTAACGAGTAAAACATTCCTGACACATTATCTGATAAAATTTAGCCATAGCTGATGTCCGTTTTAATCATATGATGACTCGTTTATTGGCTCATTAAGACTATATTAAAAAGCTGTTGTTAATTTATTCGACTGGGAAAAATACTCTGACGCTGGTATTGATCATATGTTGACCTGCTCATTTTCTCATACCCTTCAAGGTGTCCCGTGGCTCGGTTAGCAACGCTTTAGCCTCATGGAAAAATAAACACATAAGCAGTATAATGTGATCCTTTATTGACAACGTTTCGCCCACGCAGTGGGCGTTATCAAGTTACAAATATATATACCTGGATAAAAGGTACATGAGTATTTATAGGATTTAGTGAGGTGGAGAATGCTGGATCAGGTGGAGAATGCTGCATGTGACAATCTTCAAAGTAGGGTGATAGAGTCTAGAACCTTGGGTAGCTTTTAAAAGAGATTGGATAAGTATATGGGTAGGCCTTCTGCAGTGTTCCTCCATTCTAAAGTTCTTATGTGGGATAGCGATGAAGAAATTTCTTGGCAAGGTATCCGTAGTTCAATCCCCGGCATGGGTTCCCTGTTCACCTAGCAGTAAGTAGGTACCTGGGTGTTAGTCGACTGTTGTGGGTCGCATACTGGGGACTCTTGATCAAAGGACTTAAATGTTCTCCACTTCCTTGGGTCGAACCTGATTGTCTCCCATTCCTCAAGCTCTGTTTAGCACCTGGCCTTAATAATAATCATAACCACTGTCTTATTAAATATTTGTACCAAGAACTCATTAACTGGGTGTGTGGACTAGTGAATTGCTCATTGCTTTATAATTTGTTCATGATTGTAACCATGTACAAACGTAAGTAAATTTACTTACATGATTCATTACCTTTGTAACTTGTGAGTTCATTACCTTTGTTACTTGTGAGTTCATTACCTTTGTAACTTGTGAGTTCATTAATTTTTTAACTTGTGAGTTCATTACCTCTGTAACTTGTGAGTTCATTACCTTTGTAACTTGTGAGTTCATTACCTTTGTAACTTGTGAGTTCATTAATTTTGTAACTTGTGAGTTCATTACCTTTGTAACTTGTGAGTTCATTTCCTTTGTAACTTGTGAGTTCATTACCTTTGTTACTTGTGAGTTCATTACCTTTGTAACTTGTGAGTTCATTACCTTTGTAACTTGCTCAGCTATCAAACTTTGGGGCCCAGTCCCTGGACCCATTATGTACCTCTGTAATCTTTTGACTACCGCCCACAGGATGAGTATGTGGTACATAATAAAGATATCAAACTAAACAACTTCCATTACATCACTTAGGGGAGGAGGTCTTGTATCAAAACTTCTATAACAGCACTAGCAGGTCTTGTCAACACTTCCATACTATCATTAGCAGGTCTTGTGTCAACACCTCCATAACAGCACTAGCAGGTATTGTCAACACTTCTATAGTAGCTGTAGTAGGTCTTGTATTAGCACTTCCATAGTAGCAGTAGTAGGTCTTGTATTAACACTTCCATAGTAGCAGTAGTAGGTCTTGTATTAGCACTTCCATAGTAGCAGTAGTAGGTCTTGTATTAGCACTTCCATAGTAGCAGTAGTAGGTCTTGTATTAACACTTCCATAGTAGCTGTAGTAGGTCTTGTATTAACACTTCCATAGTAGCAGTAGTAGGTCTTGTATTAATACTTCCATAGTAGCTGTAGTAGGTCTTGTATTAACACTTCCATAGTAGCTGTAATAGGTCTTGTATTAACACTTCCATAATAGCAGTAGTAGGTCTTGTATTAACACTTCCATAGTAGCAGTAGTAGGTCTTGTATTAACACTTCCATAGTAGCTGTAGTAGGTCTTGTATTAACACTTCCATAATAGCAGTAGTAGGTCTTGTATTAACACTTCCATAGTAGCAGTAGTAGGTCTTGTATTAACACTTCCATAGTAGCTGTAGTAGGTCTTGTATTAACACTTCCATAGAAGCTGTAGTAGGTCTTGTATTAACACTTCCATAGTAGCTGTAGTAGGTCTTGTATTAACACTTCCATAGTAGCTGTAGTAGGTCTTGTGTTAACACTTCCATAGTAGCTGTAGTAGATCTTGTGTCTACACTTTCATAGCATTAGAAAGTCTTGTCAACACTTCCACAGCAGCATTAACAGGTCTTGTGTCAATACTTCCAGAGCAGTATTGGCAGGTCTTGTGTCAGCACTTTCAGAGCAGCATTAGCAGGTCTTGTGTCAGCACTTTCAGAGCAGCATTAGCAGGTTTTGTGTCAGCACTTTCAGAGCAGCATTAGCAGATCTTGTGTCAGCACTTTCAGACCAGCACTAGCAGGTCTTGTGTCAGCACTTTCAGAGCAGCATTAGCAGGTCTTGTGTCAGCACTTCCAGAGCAGCAACAGTAGGTATTGTGTCAGCATTTCCAGAGCAGCAACAGTAGGTCTTGTGTCAGCACATTCAGAGCAGCACTAGCATGTCTTGTGTCAGCACTTTCAGAGCAGCATTAGTAGGTTTTGTGTCAGCACTTTCAGAGCAGCATTAGCAGGTCTTGTGTCAGCATTTTCAGAGCAGCACTAGCAGGTTTTGTGTCAGCACTTTCAGAGCAGCATTAGCAGATCTTGTGTCAGCATTTCCAGAGCAGCAACAGTAGGTCTTGTGTCAGCACTTTCAGAGGAGCACTAGCATGTCTTGTGTCAGCACTTTCAGAGCAGCATTAGCAGGTCTTGTGTCAGCACTTTCAGAGCAGCATTAGCAGGTCTTGTGTCAGCACTTTCAGAGCAGCACTAGCAGGTTTTGTCAGCACTTTCAGAGCAGCATTATCAGGTCTTGTGTCATCACTTCAAGAGCAGCAACAGTAGGTCTTGTGTTAGCACTTCCAGAGAAGCAACAGTAAGTCTTGTGGCAGTACTTTCAAAGCAGCACTAGCAGGTTTTGTGTCAACGCTTTACTTTGCAGGTCTTGCATCAACGTACAGTTAAAAGGCGAGCCAATAGATAAGAATCGTTCCTTACAGTGGAAATTAGTCATGATTCGACTTTATTGGTTATCCTAGGTTAATTTCTACATAATTTACTATATAAAACTAATGTAAAAGTTTCAAATTATGTGCGAGGCCTAATGACAACACTTACTCAACATGAAAAGTATTTATAATAGAGTCCCCCTTTTGAGCACCAACTCGTAAAAGAAAACATGATAATGAGTAACTAGGCTAGTATATTTGATTCTTTCTATATCTTTATTTACTACAAGTACATGTACAAGGTATACAGGCCTAGCTGACATCAATGACATACTACTATATAGAAAACCCCTTGTTATGCTGAGCATTTCGGGCAAATTATGTCAGTGTCTCAGGATGCGACCCATACCGACTAACACCCAGGTACCCATTTACTGATGGGTGAACACAGACAACAGGTGTAAAGAAACACGCCCAATGTTTCTACTCTGGCTGGGAATCGAACTCAGACCCTCGCCGTGTGAAGCGAGAGCTTTAGGATATTATCAATTAAGAATGACACAAGAAAGCATAAATTTATCAAAGCCTCAAAAACCACTCGTTTCTTGTACACCATGGAGTGAACCAATACCATATATAAAACAAAAATTAACCTGGCATATACTGTATATATGGAGAAGTCTCCTAGCTTTTGCTGCTCCGGTTACCCAGCAGTGAATATATACCTAAGAATTGGTCGATTGTTGTGGGTCGCATCCTAAGGCAGCACATAAAAAGGATACTAAACAAAAAATAAGCCACACTGCTGTGCATTTTTTTGAGGGGGTTATGAGTTAAACCCATGGAAGTTACTAATCCAAACAAGGCTGCTAATTCTTCATCTCCTTTTATTTTTCTTCTGCTATGCACTTTTCATGTAAGAAAAAATATCGTCCAGATTAAAATGAAAAAAGTGACATGCTATTAATTGTGCTACAAAAATGTCATGTTAATGGAGCATACCATAGTTAGTTAGTTAGTTTAATATCTATATTATGCACCTAATACCCATCCTATGGGCGATAGTCAAAAGATTACAGAGGTACATAATGGGTCCAGGGACTGGGCCCCAAAGTTTTAACAACTGAACAAGTTACAAAGGTAATGAACTTGAGGTAGATCTGGTCACAATCATGACCAAGGAGCATACCATATTGAGGTAATTTGTTGTAAGTATCGAAACCAAAAATTAATATTTGGTATACCTGATCTCTTTATATGTACAACACCATCTGCTGCTCCATAGTATCTGCTACTCCCTGCGAGCCCCTTGAGGGCTAGGATTGTTGCTAGGATTAAGGACACCGAGTGTCCCAAAAGATGAAGAGGAACGCCTTCTTCCCAAGGCCAGACATTATGAATGTCACGACACTTTCCCAGTGGGAAGGCACGGCCGGGTCACCTACTGGAAAAGACCCGGGCAACGAAATGCTGCAAATTTCTACCGAACCGAATCGAATCGAAGCCCTTTCATCTAACGAATAAACAGTTTTATTGAATATTTAATGTATTTATTTAATTTGAAGAACACTAAACCCGTAGGGGTCATACAGAGGAATACGAGGCAATCAGAGTCGATTTAAGGAAAGGCTTCATAACTCCATATAACTCCATTTCCTTGGATCTAGAGCTCATCACTTGCATCATGACACCTCAAGGTTATTTTTCCCTTCAACAGTCATCGAGTGTAATTCAGCTTATAAAACCTGAGCATATAAATGCATAAAGCCATAAATGTATCACTAGTATAGTATATATTCAATTGTAATTCAAGTTATCAGTATGTAGTTAGGTTAGGTTAGGTAAGGTTTGTCAGGAAACAGGACAAGTGTTTCCTGACTCGAGTCTTAAGTCATATGATGATCCACAGATGGAATTTTTGGTCATCTGACCGAGGCCTTCCGCTGGCCTACCGGTATGATTATAAACATTAGACATATGTTAAGTTAAAACCGAATACTAGCCAGTGATTGAGAATTCTTACATCATTAAATTTGTGCATATTATTATTATTATTATAAATGTACAGTAGTATTATGTCTCAGATATAGTTTCGTTGGGATTCGTGAGAGGGGAAACATACATGGGTGACCAGCTGCGTACCGGACTCTCCCTGCAACCCGCCCTCTCAACCCAACCTAATTTAGAAATGGGCTGCAACCCCTATGTGAAAGCGGCATAATTATTGTGAGAATGGATTAATGTTTGGAAACCTTTGATGAGTTCCGAGTGTTTTTTTTACTCCCAGAGCCCGGCCTTGGGCCAGGGTCATCTGGTGCTTGCCTGGTCAACCAGTCTGTTGCTGCTGGCGGCCTGCTGACCCACATATCCAACACAACCTAGTTGATCTGGTGAAGATATTTGTCCAGTTTCTTCTTAAAGACTTCTACACTTGTCCCAGCAGTTTCTGATATCTTCTGGTGTGATATTGAATAGTCTGGGACCAAGGATGTTGATACAGTGTTCCCTTATTGTGCCCACGGCGCCTGCAGTAAATGACGTCAAGTGCAAACACTAACATTATCTACATTTTTCTGTTTGTATGTATGTCCTCTTACTGTATTAAAAAGAAGTATTGCAACCATCTGGATCATAAATCACTATTTACATGTATAATGATGATCCTTAAAAAAAGTTGACATGAGTGTTTCCCAGCTTCATGAAGGCCAATTTTTTGTTAGCCAGTTATGTTTACAAGAGTTTTTCTAGGACAATTTCATGATCTCGGGATACATGCTCAAGGTTAATCGTGTGTCAATGGAAACTATTCCTTATTACCTTACTGTTCCCTTGTTTAATGCAATAAAACCTATGCTAACATGCCAGCAGCTGTATATCTGCGAGTAAACGTTACATTTGTCCCCAAAATTCATTACTGAGTATGAATTTGATTACACACGACCCCTGCAACCACAAATAGGTGAGTACACACACACACACACACACACACACACACACACACACACACACACACACACACACACCGCCCCGGTGGCCCAGTGGTAAAGCTCTTGCTTCACGCACGGAGGGGCCGGGTTCAATTCCCGGTGGGGCAGAAACATTTCGAAGTGTTTCCTTACACACACACACACACACATACATACAACAGGCCTAGTGTCTAATTTACATGTGCCTAGGACAAAATGGTAACTAACACACACATTCCTTGATAATGTAAGAAATCACGAAAGCTCTTGGAATTTCACTATTTTTCACAGTGGTTCTGTATATTGTGAAATCACCTGTTTACTGTGATCTTATTGCATCTATATGCATATTTTGCCATCAGTTTCAAGTATGTTTTATTTTCATTCATATTGTATGTCGAATTTAAAATATATATAAAAAAACTACTAAAATCGTGTATAAAGGCATTTTGCTTATTTATTATTAAACATGAGACGTTTATAAAAGATAAGTAACATTAATGAAGATTCAGTTTCTGCAGTTATCATTGACAAAGACAAATTTATTTCTTGAAATTCAAGTCAATTATTATTATTATTATTATTATTATTATTACATTCACTGGGAATTGATAAAACCGTAAGAATTATAGAACGCTTAGGGAATGGGAGGCAGTCAGTTTTGATCCAAAGTGGAAGGGTGGCTCCATCATCTTGGTTCAAGAGCCACTCACTGGCATCAAGGAACCAACCCCCTTCAAAGTTTCACGTCGTCACCAGTGTAGCCAAGGTGGTGGTTCCTCCCGACCTGTCACCCTCCACCCACACTTACTGAAAATATACGTTTGAATAATGCGCTGTTTGCTTTATTACACGTAGTTCTTCCCGTCTATACTGATGATCACAGTGAAGGATGCAATTTATACTTAATTAATACGAGAAAACTTCATGGCAGCGGTGGGATTCGAACCCACGCCTCCTGAGAGACTGGAGCCTAAATCCAGCGCCTTAGACCACTCGGCCACGCTACCTCTGCTATTGTTGTCGAGTAATATTTATAATATACAAATTATTTTAATTGATAATTGTTTATAACGATTAGTTTGATATTACAAAAGGTGGCAGTAGTTTCGATTGCTTGAAATATACCGATGTTTTCACAGACTGACTTTTATAATTTTACAACTGTTGTATTAAATAAATAATTACAGACGTTCATTATAATAACAGGTATGTAAATTGTGTCAGTGACAATACGTAACATAGCTTGACTTTACTAGGTTATCCTAGGTTCAGTTTGCATAATTTACTAGCTTGTTAAAGTTAAAAATTATGAGTCCTAAGTAAACATTTTCTTACTTATTGCAATCATTTTATGAGCTAATTGTATAAAATCTGCCAAATCAAATATGAAGAACCTTAAAAATCTTACCTTAAATCTTAAATTTATCTCGCACAAATTACAAACTTATATATATATATATATATATATATATATATATATATATATATATATATATATATATATATATATATATATATATATATATATATATATATATATGTCGTGCCGAATAGGTAAAACTTGCGATTTTGGCTTAAATACTAACGCTCTTCTTGCCGAATAAGGCAAGCGAAAATTTGTCTATGCAATAATTTCGCAAAAATCATTCCGAACCTAACGAAAAAAAATATATATTTCATTGTGTTTGCCTATTATTAAATTATTGTAAACTTATCTAAAATATATTTAGTTGGATTAGGCTAAATTAAATTGAGCTTGTTATAATAAGGTTAGGTAAGTTTTCTAAGGCTCTTTTGGTACAGAATTATTAATTTTTACATTATCATAAATGAAAAATAGGCAGCAGAGAGTTTGCATAAATGGGGAGAAATCAGAGTGGGGAAGCGTCACAAGTGGTGTTCCACAGGGGTCAGTATTGGGCCCCTTGTTGTTCACAATCTACATAAACGACATAGATGAGGGAATAAATAGCGACATAAGCAAGTTTGCCGATGACACCAAAATAGGCCGTCCAATTCATTCAAATGAGGACATTAGAGCACTCCAGGAAGATTTGAATAGACTGATGCAGTGGTCGGAGAAGTGGCAGATGCAGTTTAATATAGATAAATGCAAAGTTCTAAATATTGGACAGGACAATAACCATGCCACATATAAACTAAATAATGTAGATCTTAATACTACTGATTGCGAAAAGGATTTAGGAGTTCTGGTTAGCAGTAATCTAAAACCAAGACAGCAGTGCATAAGTGTTCGCAATAAAGCAAACAGAATCCTTGGCTTCATATCAAGAAGCATAAATAATAGGAGTCCTCAGGTTGTTCTTCAACTCTATATATCCTTGGTTAGGCCTCATCTAGATTATGCTGCACAGTTTTGGTCACCGTATTACAGAATGGATATAAATGCTCTGGAAAACGTACAAAGGAGGATGACTAAGTTGATTCCATGTATCAGAAATCTTCCCTATGAGGATAGACTGAGGGCCCTGAATCTGCACTCTCTAGAAAGGCGTAGAATTAGGGGGGATATGATTGAGGTATATAAATGGAAAACAGGAATAAATAAAGGGGATGTAAATAGCGTGCTAAAAATATCTTGTATTGACAGGACTCGAAGCAATGGCTTTAAGTTGGATAAATTCAGATTCAGAAGGGATATAGGAAAGCATTGGTTTGGTAATAGAGTTGTCGATGAGTGGAACAAACTCCCGAGTACAGTTATAGAGGCTAAAACGTTGTGTAGTTTTAAAAATAGGCTAGATAAATATATGAGTGGGTGCGGGTGGGTGTGAGTGGGACCTGACTAGTTTGTGCTACTAGGTCAGATGCCGTGCTCCTTCCTTAAGTGAATGTAACCTGACCTGGCTGGGTCAGGGCATTGGCTTAAGCCGGCGGGAGACTTGGACTTGCCTCGCATGGGCCAGTAGGCCTGCTGCAGTGTTCCTTCTTTCTTATGTTCTTATGTTCTTATGTTCTTAACACAGGGGTTTGGTTTACACTATACCCTGTGGAGGCTGTGACAGGATTTATGTAGGTGAAACAGCAAGGAACCTCGTAACACGCCTCAATGAACACATTAATGCATGTAGGAACGATAACCTGAACAACGCCTGCGTACAACACCGAAATTACGCCAATCATCTCATGAAATTCACAGAAGCCCGATTAGTGATCAAAGAACCTAATTTCCGCAGGCGCAAGTGCCTTGAGTTAGAATTAATCGCTGTTTCTAACACAGTTAAACAAAACAAAGGCAGCTTCATGATCTCTGAGGTCTTAGCGAGAATCCTCCTGAAAACAGTAAACCCTGCCATCACATAGTCTCTGCTGCTAATACTACACAAACACATTACAGAGGAGGAACACTGTAACAGACCTCAAATACAACCGCCAATATTTGTCTAACTTATTTTTATGCTACATAAGTAATAGCTTTTATAACCTTTTACTCATGTGCAAGTTGATTGTTCTACCATACTGTATTACTACTACTGTCAGGGGCCCAAGACTGTTCAACTGCCTCCCAGCATACATAAGGGGGATTTCCAATAGACCCCTGGCTGTCTTCAAGCACCTCAAGTCAGTACCTGACCAGCCAGGCTGTGGTTCGTACGTCGGTTTGCATGCGGCCAACAGTAACAGCTTGGTTGATCAGGCCCTGATCCACCATGAAGCCTGGTCACAGACCGGGCCGCGGGGGCGTTGACCCCCGGAACCCTCTCCAGGTATACTACTACAACTAATATTATTACTACTACCTCACTCTAAGCCTATATATACCCTCTGTGTCCATGTATTGTTTGTAACGGTTTGATAAAGCTCCTGGAGAGCGAAACGTTGCCACAATAAAATGTCACATTAGTTGCACTTGTGTCCTTTTACTTTACATACATGAAAATATATATCTTTAAACATATAAGAGAAAATTTTAGAAAGGGCTTAATTTTAAATGAGTTCTTACTAATTGACCAATTTTACCTATTCGACACGACAGACACATATATATTTATTTATATATATATATATATATATATATATATATATATATATATATATATATATATATATATATATATGTGTGTGTGTGTGTGTGTGTGTGTGTGTGTGTGTGTGTGTGTGTGTGTGTGTGTACTCACCTAATTGTGGTTGCAGGGGTCGAGACTCAGCTCCTGGCCCCGCCTCTTCGCTGTCCGCTACTGGGTCTCTGCTCTCCCTGCTCCATGAGCTTTATCATACCTTGTCTTAAAACTATGTATGGTTCCTGCCTCCACTGTATCGTTCGCTAGACTATTCCACTTCCTAACTACTCTATGGCTGAAGAAGTGCGCCCCTGTTGTTCACTGGGGATATTCCACCGCCTGCCGAGTCTTTTGCTTTCGTAGGGAGTGATCTCCGTGTGCGATTTGGGACTAGACCCTCTTACGATTTTCCAAGTGTATATTATCACGTACCTTTCTCGCCTGCGTTCTATGGAGTACAGGACAAGGGACTTCAACCATTCTCAGTAATTTAGGTGCTTTATTGTACTTATACGTGCAGTGAAAGTTCTCTGTATATTCTTCATAATGGTTAATGAGCCAAAGGTGAAAAATAGGAAATACCAAGAATCCAGCATTATAAACGTATTACCATAGCTACGTTGCAGCATTTCTCGCCTCTCTCAGAAAAGAATACAATCTTTTACCACTCGTGTAGGGGATGGGTCTAGTTCGCCAACTAAAATAAATTAGCGAAACCCATTAATAATGTCGAGCAGTTTCCCGGAGGCGTGAAGCTCTTGGTACATACTGTGGCTTCTCGCTGGGAAGCTTAGTGCGACAAGGTAGAACTGGAGTCAGACAGAAGAGAGGAGAGAAATAATTTAAGGTTGATCCCTGCAGGTTCTTGTTGGTGTTTACCAGTAGGTTACCAAGTACATAAAATACTAGCAAGTGCTAGCTGTGGTCACTGCTATGTTGTCCCCACAGAATGCAATGTTCAATCCTGGTAAGTGTTGGGGGTTATGCCACCTATAATGTCAATATTGTTTCTTGTAGATGGTAATCACGTTTAGAGACAACCTAAACTGCCATTATATTTTCTTTTATAAATTACCAATATTGTCATTATTGAAGATTAAGACACATGTGCAACAGTTGGGAATCTTCAGTCAAATACAGAAGTAGGTGTAGTGAAATAAAGATGATATAATCAGTCCATCAGCCTTGGACTGATTACATCATCTTTATTTCACTACTACACATGCTGCCTCTGTATGTGACTGAAGAAACCTACTGTGTAGGCGACACGTTTCATCAATAAATATCCCCCAACTGCTGCACATGTGTCTTAATCTTCATCTTCTTGGTATGCTATGCCATTTTCAATATAATTCTCATTACTAGTGTTGTATTTGAAGCAACTTTTGTTTCCTAAACATTAGGAAATAATAACAAATTAATGTATTTTGTCTCTCGGTATTTTGAATATTTTGTTGGCATTTTCCATTTTGTTATGTAATAGACTTACTCATTTGAATAATAATGGGAATGAAAGTTATTATGAAAAATTATTAATGCAATAACAATGCTAATACGGCTTGATGTTTCCGGGCAAAACGATTGGGGAATTTCCATGGAAAATTCTATATTATGCAGTCTTTGTATTTTATGTTTGTCAAATATTTCAAGCTTTCGTTATCAACGAACAAGGTGTTTAGTTTAAATAACGTTCATTACATGTGAATTATTTACCTCATGATAATTTCTGTAAAATACTACTAGTCACAAAAGTAGTAAATTGGTACTTGGTCTTCACCGATGGAGATACCTACGTGGCTAACGCGTCGGTCTGGAGTTTTAGGAGTCTCTGATCGCGGGTTCTAACCCCACCTGTGTTTACGTATAGTGGTTGTGGGAATTCTTTTTTCTTTCTCTAGGGTTGTTTTTAAAATAACTTGAAATGCCCCTTCTGGTAGGTTTGATTGTTATTGGTCTATGGAGGTGCCTTGTTGCCAAATTAATAGACCAAACTGTGGAATTGGTTTCCATGCTATAACGAGAAAGCCTCTTCCGAGGGTTTCAAATTTTAAACCCATACATCTAACCCAGTTCTAGGTTGTGTAGGTTCCAATTTGCCAGTGTACTGACATAATTAAAAATGGGAAAATATTGGTTTCCATACGATAAATGGAAAATGTCTCCTCATATGTTATAGACTTCCAGTGCTGGTTTATTTCGTTCAGTGGAAGGTTCACGTTGTTGGTTTATGTTATAACTGGAGAACGCCTCTCCTGATCGGCTTCAGGCTTTCAATAGTGGTGTGTCTTCCTCAGAGGAAGTTTAGTTTTTTAGTGGCCTTATAGGCACTAATTTGCTAATTTCATTTATAACAAAATTTGGGTATCATACTTACCCTACCCTTCCAAAGCACTAAGAAATTCGTGAATGAAGATGAAAAAAATGTGGATTTTTATATCATTTTTCCTATGATTTAAATGTAATAACTGGTAGGGATAATAATGTTTATATAATAATGTAGGTGTTTAATGTTAAAGTAACTTTAAAAAGGTGATAAATAACTAGGAACCAATATATTCCCTATAATTGAACATTTATTTATGTTGCTTAAAATCTACATCATATAATGTTTACAAAGTTACCTTTAGCCGTTTAATTGCATTTTTTACCTGTAATAAATTAAAACATAATTCAAAATTTTAATAATTTTTTTTTACAATGCCTGTTTTTTTATACGAGGCCTCGTCTCAGACCGGGCCACTGTGGCATTTACCCCCGAAACCTTCTCTAGGTATACTCCCTCTCCAGGTATGCTGTGCTCCAGCATATAATATCCCTTTGCATAGCAGACCAGCTGGTGTAAGTTTCATTAAGATTAGTCTGTTGGTCTCCATTATATAACAGGAAGACCATTTTCCTTTGAAACCCAGCCTCCATGGCTTTCTGGCTCTTGAAGATTAACACACATGTTCAGCAGTTCTGGTCTCCATACTGCTCAGTTCTGGTCTCCATATTTGCTCAGTTCTGGTCTCCATATTTGCTGGTCTCCATATTTGCTCAGTTCTGGTCTCCATATTTGCTCAGTTCTGGTCTCCATATTTGCTCAGTTCTGGTCTCCATATTTGCTCAGTTCTGGTCTCCATATTTGCTCAGTTCTGGTCTCCATGGTCTCCATGGATATAAATTCGTTAGAAAACATTCAGCGTAGAATGACTAAATTAATACATAGCATTAGAAATCTTCCTTACGAAGAAAGAATGAAGACCCTAAAATTACATTTACTTGTAAGACGAAGAATGAGGGGAGACATGATCAAGGTATACAAGTGGAAAATGGGTATTAACAAAGGGGATATAAATAAGGTCTTGAGGATATCTCTCCAAGAGAGAATCCGCAATAATAGATTCAAGTTAGATAAGTTTAGATTTAGAAAGGATATAGGAAAGTATAGGTTTGGAAATAGGGTAGTTGAGGAGTGGAACAGTCTGCCTAGTAGGGTTATTGAAGCTAGGACCTTGGGTAGTTTCAAATTTAGGTTGGATAAATTCATGAGTGAGAGGGGTTGGATTTGAGTGGGAATTGCACATGAGTAAATAGAATTATCAAAACTTATTTCTTGGGTAGCATTGAAAATTGGGTTGATCAAATATTCTGTTAGTGGGATGGATTGTGAAGGACTTGCCTAGTATGGGCCAACAGGCCTGCTGCAGTGTTCCTCCTTTCTTATGTTCTTATGTATGTTTATTAATGAAACGTTTCGCCTACACAGTAGGCTTCTTTAGTCAAATACAGAGGGAGCAGTAGTAATGAAATTATGATGATGTAATCAGTCCATCAACCTTGGTGAAAAGTATTTGAGGTTTTCAGTCCCTCAGCCTGGAGAAGAGTTCAACTCCATTGTCTGATTCGATATGAAGCTGAAGCATGAGAAGGAGGTCTTAAATATTGTCGAAGTTGAGGTGGAAGATCTCGAAGGTATTGCTGGGGATTTTTTTTGAAGCAGTTTGTGACAGAACCTACAAGGGGAAATAACCTGCTTGACTTAGTTCTGGCAAACAAGGAAACCCTTGTTAATAATTTAGAAATTACAGAGGAACTCGGCGCAAGCGACCACAAATCAATTACCTTTGGCATTGAATGGAAGTTTCATAGTACGAATAACTCAGTAACGGTCCCAGATTTTCGCTTAGCAGATTACAATGGACTTAGAGAACACTTATCATCTGTGGACTGGGGTAATGAAGAGAGCTATCAATATGACAGTTTTCTGAACACTATACATGCTGCCCAAATAACATTTATCCCATATAAAGAAATTAGATCGAATAGAAATGACCCAAAATGGATGAATAATAGGCTCAAATATCTTTTAGGGCAGAAGAAAGGAATTTATAGGCATATCAAAAGAGGTGAGGGTCATCTTATGAGTCAGTATATTGACATTAAGAGGGACGTTAAAAGGGGATAAGAAAAGCTAAACGGGACTACGAAATTAAAGTTGCTAGGGATTCGAAAACTAACCCAAAATTTTTTCCAGGTGTATAGAACAAAAGTTAGAGATAAGATAGGTCCCCTTAAAAATAATTATGGGTATCTTACTGACAAAGAGAATAAAATGTGCTCTATTTTTAAGAATTATTTTCTCTCGGTTTTCACTCAGGAAGACACAAGTAATATCCCAAGAATTAGGTATTTTAGTGGGCCTGAAGAAGATAAATTATGTAGTATCACAGTCACTAGCGAAAAGGTTATCAAACAGATAGACCGTTTGAAGCAAAAATAAATCGCCAGGCCCTGATGAGCTTTTTTCAAGGGTTCTTAAGGAATGCAAAATAGAACTCTGTGAACCCTTAACTAACATTTTTAACCTATCTCTTCAAACAGGTGTAGTGCCAGATACGTGGAAGATGGCTAATGTAATTCCTATTTTTAAAGCAGGGGACAAGTCGTTACCATCAAATTACCGCCCAATAAGTCTAACATCAATTGTAGGCAAATTACTAGAGTCGATTATAGCTGATAACATAAGAAGCCATCTCGATAGGCATAATTTGATTAATGATACTCAGCATGGATTCATCAGGGGCCGTTCCTGCCTAACTAATTTATTAACTTTTTTCAGTAAGGCTTTTGAGGCAGTTGATAATGATAAAGAATTCGATATCGTTTATTTGGATTTTAGTAAGGCTTTTGATAGAGTACCACATCAGAGACTGTTAAAGAAAGTGGCTGTTCATGGCATTGGGGGAAAAGTGTTGTTATGGATCGAGTCATGGCTCACCAATAGGAAGCAGAGGGTGTGCATAAATGGGGTTAAATCGGAGTAGGGATCTGTAACAAGTGGCGTTCCTCAGGGATCGGTTTTGGGCCCATTGTTGTTTATAATATATATAAATGACCTTGACGAGGGAATTTCTAGTGATATGAGCAAATTCGCTGATGACACGAAGATAGGTAGGATAATCGATTCAGACGTAGATGTCAGTGAACTACAGGAGGATTTAGACAAACTCAATTCCTGGTCAGAAAAATGGCAGATGCAGTTCAATGTAGATAAATGCAAAGTTCTAAAGCTCGGGAGTGTCCATAACCCAAGCACTTATAAGTTAAATAACGTAGAACTTAGCCATACAGATTGCGAGAAGGACTTGGGGGTGATGGTAAGCAGCAACCTTAAACCAAGACAGCAATGCCTAAGCGTACGTAATAAGGCAAATAGATTACTGGGATTTATATCAAGAAGTGTTAGCAACAGAAGTCCAGAGGTTATATTACAGCTTTATACATCATTAGTAAGGCCTCACCTAGATTACGCAGCTCAGTTCTGGTCTCCATATTACAGAATGGACATAAATTCGTTAGAAAACATTCAGCGTAGAATGACTAAATTAATACATAGCATTAGAAATCTTCCTTACGAAGAAAGATTGAAGACCCTTAAATTACATTCACTTGTAAGACGTAGAATGAGGGAGACATGATCGAGGTATACAAGTGGAAAATGGGTATTAACAAAGGGGATATAAATAAGGTCTTGAGGGTATCTCTCCAAGAGAGAACCCGCAATAATGGATTCAAGTTAGATAAGTTTAGATTTAGAAAGGATATAGGAAAGTATTGGTTTGGAAATAGGGTAGTTGATGAGTGGAACAGTCTGCCTAGTAGGGTTATTGAAGCAAGGACCTTGGGTAGTTTTAAATTTAGGTTGGATAAATTCATGAGTGAAAGGGGTTGGATTTGAGTGGGAATTGCACATGAGTAAATAAAATTATCAAAGCTTATTTCTTGGGTAGCATTGAAAATTAGGTTGAACAAATATTCTGTTAGTGGGATGGAATGTGAAGGACCTGCCTAGAATGGGCCAACAGGCCTGCTGCAGTGTTCCTCCTTTCTTATGTTCTTATGAATCCAACCCTTCTCACTTGTAACTAGTAGATACGCGACGAAGAATGGAAGACGTCCTCTGTACCCAGACACCGTTCTGCTGCAGTGTTTGACAATTATGTTGAAAATGGTATAAAATACCATAACTGTCAGACATTGCAGCAGAACGGTATCTTGGTACAGAGGACATCTTCCACTCTTCATCGCGTATCTACTAGTTACAAGTGAGGAGGGTTGGATTCCCTTCCTTCTTCTACTAGTGAATCCCGTCCTCAGCAACACGTTCGAGATCTTCCACCTCACCTTCGACAGTATTTTAGATCTCGTTCTCAGGCTTCAGCTTCATATCGTTCCAGACCATGGAGCTGAACTCTTCTCCAGGCTGAAAGACTGACCACCTCAAATACATTTTCTTATTTCACTACTACTGCTGCCTCTGTATTTGACTGAAAAAGCCTACTGTGCAGGTGAAACGTCTCATCAATAAAGACACACAACTGTTGCACATGTGTCTTAATCTTCAACTTGTCGGTATTTTACACCATTTCCAACATTTCAGGTTCTTTTTAAAGAGGGAACATCTCTATGAAAATCACACACCATGCTTTGGTGAGTGATTCAATATATATTATTATAGAAAGTGAGTTGGAAAGCCCACCTCCTGGGTCTCTTGATCAAGGGTGTTTCATTTACAGGTCTTGTGCATCTTTTAAGTGCTGATCTACAGTTCTTGTGCATTTTGAGGGTGCTAAGTGATAGGTTCTAGGCTTCCTGAGTGTGTATCTAAAACTGTCTTTTGAAATTGTTTATCTTCAACTCTTGGACCTCTTTGGAGGGATGAGCTCTAGTATCTTAGCCTATTGATGATGTTAGGTTGCAGCTCCTCTGCCTCTCGATGTTTTGGAGGTCTTTGTACTTTGAGGTAGAGGGGGCTTGGGTTAGTTGATATAATATCTCTCTCGGATCACGCAGTGACAAAATAAGTCTATAGTAAGAAATTGATAATCTTATCAACTGTTTGTCGAAAGCGCTGAATAATCAGACGCTTGTAGGACTTCGTAAATTAACAGTAAGAGAAAACCAGCACGATTTTATCGACGAGAAATCCTGGCTAACAAATTTCCTGGAGTTCCTTGATGTCGGCGAAGGTTCTTGATCCAAAGAATTAGGGCTACCCTTGCTTGGCCGGTGATCATCATATGAATAAGTTCCATATTAGAAGAAAGTTTTCCATTTCTCCTGACAAACACATCCACTTTATTTATTTTTATTTATTATATAGGGAGCGCTAAACCCGTAGGGATCATATAGTGTCTCGTGGAATGGGAGACAATTAGACTCGATCCCAGGATAAAGAGGGTAACTTCAATTCTTCGAATCAAGAGCCTTTCACTGGCATCAAGCACCTCCCTCATCTCAGTAATATGCTTATGCAGCATCTTTGTGTAAGCAGTAAGCATTGGTATGGTTCACAGGCAGTAACTGATACAAGTGGGTATGCCATATTGTTCCATATAGGAGAGGCGCCATGCTATGCACGTATCACAGGCCTGTTGAATAACTGTTGGCACCTGGGTCTTATACTCTACTCTGTTTTCACGCCTAGTAGGGGCCTAGAGATAGGCTGTAACTGAAGCCCCCTGTATACGCTTCACTTATACAACACAGCAGAACTAGGGATGTCTATCTTGACTTTGTCTTGTGTAACCCACGATGTGCTCACAACTAGGGCATGATACCTTGAAGGGAACCACTTCATAAAGATGTGTTATAAAGAAAAGCAAAAAAAAAAAAAACCCCGTAGCCCTCGTTGGAAGATAAGAATGAAACGATGTTATACTAATATATAAATTTGGAATAATATGGAATGTAAATTTTTGTCAGAACTCGGGCATTAGATTTTTTTTGTAATGCAGGTCAATCACCATGCCCAGCCCTTCTAGGGCAGGGTAGGTGCCAAGGCTGGAGCTTGCTACCATCTGCAGCTCGTAAGCCTGCCCTTCCCGTTAGGGAAGATGGCAGACCAGACCTATCTACCTCCATGCCTCGTGCTGGTGGGGAATGTGGCTAGGCCTGGGGCCAGTTGGTCCCACCGATGAGGGGTATCCCCTCCCATGGGAGACAGGTCTCTGACACTCCCACGCCAGGGAGCCGAAGCTGGGTCGCCATCTGGTAAAGACCCGGGCCGGGAGAATTCCCGGTGAATCAACACCTCCTCCTCCTTTGTAATGCAGGTCGATCACCATGCCCAACCTTCTAGGGCAGGGTAGGTGCCAAGGCTGGAGCTTGCTACTGTCTGCGGCTCGCAAGCCTGCCCTTCCCGTCAGCCTCCTTGGGGCGGGGAAGGTGGCAGACCAGAGTGGCCTAGCATCTATCTACCACCTGTCTCGTGGTGGTGGGGAATGTGGCTAGGCCTGGGACCAATTGGTCCCGCCGCTGAGGGGTACCCCCTCCCATAGGAGACATAGGTCTCTGATACTCCCACGCCAGGGAGCCGGAGCCGGGTCGCCATCTGGTAAAGACCCGGGCCGGGAATTCTCCCGGTGAATCAACACCTCCTCCTCCTTTGTAATGCAGTCGATCACCATGCCCAGCCCTTCTAGGGCAGGGTAGGTGCCATGGCTGGAGCTTGCTACCATCTGCAGCTCGTAAGCCTGCCCTTCCCGTTAGGGAAGGTGGCAGACCAGAGAGGCCTAGCATCTATCTACCTCCATGCCTCGTGCTGGTGGGGAATGTGGCTAGGCCTGGGGCCAGTTGGTCCCGCCGATGAGGGGTATACCCTCCCATGGGAGACATAGGTCTCTGACACTCCCACGCCAGGGAGCCGGAGCCGGGTCGCCATCTGGTAAAGACTCGGGCCGGGAGAATTCCCGGTGAATCAACACCTCCTTTGTAATGCAGGGAAAAATAAAAATTATTGTGCATTTTTTTATTTGGAGGAAATTAGCTAAAATAATACCCTAATGTGTGGAAGAATACAACTCTAAAAGGCAAATCAACCGTTAGTATTCAATCACATGACACGTCTGGCCAATCACACATCAGTCACGTGACACTCCTGGCCAATTGTAGCTAACATAATATTTACACTAATCAAACGATAACGAGAGTGATTTCTTCTCATTTTGATGCACAGATTCACTTATTACGACATAATTTTGCATACAACACTGTGAGTATCAATTTAGATTAATTTCTTATTAGGCTAATTGAGGTTAGGTTGGAGTACATTTGGAAGGGATGTGAATTTATCATCTTTATAAGGAGCGCTAAACCCTTAGGGGTCATACTGTGTCAGAGAAATAAGAAGCAACCAGGTTCGATTCAGGGAAGTGAAGGATAGATATAGTTCCTTGGATCAAGAACCCATCAACAGCGTCAAGGAACCTCCCTTGAGGGGCAAAGGTTGTGAAGTAGACTAATGAGACTGTCTTGCGGCCAACAATAGAGATAACAAGACTCCACAGTTTTAAGTTTTACCTTAGTAGATGCCCCACAACTCAGCGGTAGCACCTTCAGAGCATAACCGAAGGACCCGGGTTCAATCTTGTGCGCGACCAGACAAATGGACAAGTAAAGGGGCTATAAATAGCGTCTAGAAAATGGTTAAGACAGGAATCGCAGCAGTGGATTCAAGCTGGGGAAAATTAGATTTATAATGGATATAGGGAAGTATTAGTCTAACAAGGGTCGTAGATGAGTGGAACAAACTCCCAGGTAGCGTCACTCAGGCAAGAACTTTGGGTAGCTGTAAATATAGTACGGATGGGAACATAAGTGGGTGTGGGTGGGTACCTGTGTAGAATGGGCCAGTAGGCCTGCGGCAGTCTTCCTTCCTGTTTCCTAACACCTAGCAGTGGTACCTGGGGAAGGAGGACCAAAGGATCTTCATGGAAATATTCATGGTTGGAATGGATTCAGAGATGAAAGAGTGTATGCCAAAACCATTGGAAATTTTAATAATTTATGCAATAAATCTATAAAAGAAGACTGGACCACAACATAAGTTTCCTGCAACCAAAAATATGTAATTACAAATATATAATTATACAATGACCTAAAATATACCAAGTAGTGTCTTGTTGCGAGCAACAAAGCCAACAGCATGCTTGGCTTTATAGCAAGAAATTTCGAGTACAAAACACCTAAAACAATGCTAACAATATAATGTTCCTGTTAGACCTCACTTTGAATGTGTTGCCCAGTTTTTGATAGTACCTGGACCTGTATCTTCTTGCAGGGACTGACATCGTCTAATATATTGACAGTAAATATGGTGGTACACAAGACACTCAGTTTAACACAGTGCTGCTGCACTCGACGTTGTTAACACAGTTAATCCCTCACTTGAATTAGGGTTGAAAACTGATCAATTTTTAATAAAATTACGTCAGCTAGTTCAGGAGACATATTTCCCAGGGGAGGGAAGGAAACTGTATGGTAGACAGCGCCATGTTAGACGTGGTGGAAGCTACTTCAGACCACCACCGTCAGACGTGGTGGAAGCTGGTTCAGACCACCAACATCGGATGTGGTACAAACTGGTTCAGATCATAAACGTCAGATGTGGTGGAAGCTGGTTCAGACCATCAACGTCAGATGTAGTGGAAGCTGGTTCAGACCACCAGCGTCAGATGTGGTACAAACTGGTTCAGACCATCAACGTCAGATGTGGTGCAAACTGGTTCAGACCATCAACGTCAGATGTGGTAGAAGCTGGTTCAGACCACCATTACATGTGGTACAAACTGGTTCAGAACACCAACATCAGATGTGGTACAAACTGGTTCAGACCACCAACGTCAGATGTAGTGGAAGCTGGTTCAGGAACTGAAGGATACACCAGTTCCTGATTACCTGGATTCGTCACTAGAGGTCACCGCCCCCACGGCCCGAGACTTCATGAAATGCAATATAATGAACCTAGTGATCATTAAAATAATGATTTGCGACATTGGACGCTAAAGCTTCTTAGATAATGCCTCATCTCTCCTAGAAAATCTCAAATATCAAGGAAAACTGAATCGCAGTTTTCACCAGGTCTAACATCAGAGACCAGAATTCCAATACACTCTTCAGTTCTTGAAGCTACTTGCGAGTCCATTGTCGTTGTAGATTCGCCGGTATAATCGTCCTCCAGCCTAGGTCTTTTTCCAAGAGGTGGCCCGGCCGTGGCTCCCTGTCGTGGGAGTGTCTCAGTCTCTCAGACCAATGTCTGCCATGAGAGGAGGTACAAGTACCTCCTCATCGTCTGGGATCAGTTGTCCCCAGGCCCAGCCTCAATCCCCGCCCCCACGGAGCTCGGAGGAAGAAGCTAGGCACCTTTGGCTGCCTCAAACCCTGCCCATACTGGGCTCGAAGGGTGAGGCAGCTGCATAGCAGCAGACGATGTCAGGAGGTGCAAAGGCAGCAAGCACTACAGGATCTTTTTGGAGCCACACCCCAGCTTTGGGCCGAAGCCTGAGCGCTGGGGAAGCTCAAGAATGCCTCTTACTGTGTGTGTTGCTGCTGCTGCTACTTCACTTGTCCGTTGCACTCTGTCCTGTGCGAGTCCAGGTAGGCGAGTCGTCGATAAATGTTTACCTTTTACTTTGTTGTTTAAACAATACACAAAATTTTTCTGGGAATGTATAAGTCATCGTCCGTCACTCCACAACATTTCTCAGACATCCCTGAGAAAAACTGCCAGTGTTTTTCAACAAGGAAAGAATTTATTCCTAAGGAACATGTTATACTTATATGTAAAGAAATAAATTATAATCTTCCTGGGTGATCATGAAGATATCATCTTCCTTTTGGGTGATCATGGTGGTACCATCATTCTGGATGATATCATCTTCATGGGTGGTGAAAATAGTATTATCCTTCTGGGTGGTCAAGGTGGTATCATTTTCCTAGGTGGTATCCTCCAGGCTGGTATTTTCCTGGGTAGAATTGATGGTATTTTCTTTCTGAATGGTCATGATTGTATTTTCTTTCTGGATGGTCATGATGGTATCATCTTCGTGGGTGAGGATGATATTATCTTTCTGGGTGGTCAAGACGGTATCATCTTCCTGGGTGGTCATGGTCAGCTCTGGTTAGGCTGGAGAAATCTGGGTTTGTGGTTATCGGATCCTCAAAAACTGCCTAGTGTGCATCTTCCAACTAAGCTACTACATTTGATCATATCCAAACATTGCTTTAGAGCCAAGATAAGTTAGACTTATCGTTTTCTTGTCTAATGAAGTAAGTGTATGTATAAATAAAGTTATGTGGTTAAGGTCTGCATTCTTCCGTTGGTAATTACGACAATTCTGTACAAAGAATTGTAATAGTACTCACATAACCTGTTTCAGTATGTACCTAAGTTCGTGTTTGTTTTATAATTTTGCTTTTTTGAGTAATTTTTTATTTTATTGTCATTATAAGTAGCTCTTACACTGTATTGTACACAACCTTTATTACAAAACTATAAACTAGTCCAAATATTGAGTCACTACTTTTTATATATAGCTTATTCTTGTGTAAGAGAAAGCAAAATTAAGCTTGAAAATCAGCCCAAGACGCGATACGACAATTGACAGTGGTCCAGGATTTACTAAAAGGCCGTCCGGTTTTCATTTCCAGTCTCGGAGCTAAATATATCTTTTTGTCGCGTATCTGTTATTTGCTGAAACATGTCGCTTAAAATTTTAACATTAAAAGCTTTCGACTTGCAAAAAATAAAATTCATCCATTCCAGTGACAGTTTTTTTTTTTTTTAACAAAATTTGTTACTCTACATTGTGTAGCTACCCTGATTATACGACATTTTACGAGGATATAGCAAGAAATAATGTTTACCTAACACCCATTACGCAGGATAGTTTTCCTGTCATACTTCATTACTCAGGATGGGTTTTAAAATATGGTGGCGAAATTTATATGCCTGAGCTGAGGCTTCAGTAAGTGGAAGGGTATACGTATTTTAAAAAAATCCACTGAGTTCAGTAGCTTTGGGAGTCTTCGATTTCCTTTCAACAAGTCTGAAGTTACTTGCACATGGGAGCAACCATTTTGGATAGTATATCACAGATTCAGCGAAAATGTTAGTTTAGCTCTCTCCATGTTGACAGATGGACATCTGTAAACATTCAAGAGAGTGATTTTCAGAGATGGACTCAAAGTTGCTGTTTTTAAGAACATAAGAATAAATACTGTAGTAGATTTATTGGTCCATGCCAATCTGGTTTAACTCATACCCACCCACACCCACTGACATTCCTGTCCAACCAATATAGCCACCCAAAGTTTTCGCCCCAATGACGCTACCGGGGAGTTTGTTCCGCTCATCTACAAATCTATTGCCAAACCAGTATCTTTCTATATCCATTCTAAATCTAATTTTGTCTAACACGAATCCATTACTGTCAGTCCCGTCTTGTTAGATACTTTCAGGTCATTATTTATGTCTCTTTGTTCCTGTTTTTCATTTGTATACTTTAATCACATCTTCCTAATTCCACGCCTTTCTAAAGTGTAAATTTAGCGCCTTCAACCTATCTTCGTAGGAAAGGTTTCTGATCAATGGGATCATCTTCATAATCCTTTATATTTTCCAAAGCATTTATGTCCATTCTGTAACATGGAGACCGGAACTGAGCAGCATAATCTAAATGAGGCCTTACTAGATATATGAAGTTAAGTATAACTGTAGTCCTTCTATTATTAATACTTCTTTATATGAAGCCAGGAATCCTATTAGCTTTATTACGAACACTTATACACTGTTGTCTTGGCTTCCAGTTTATGCTAACCAGAAATCTATATATACAAAATCATATTTTTTTTATCGTGGTCTGCTGTCTCTTAATACCGTTAAATTCGTTTGCAAGAATGCCATCTGGTGAAATCGTGTTGAGATTCATTGGTCATCTTGTATCTTTCAAGGTGCCATCGAACTGCATCTGCAGTTATTGGTTCTATCAGCTTTCTCAAAGCTGAGCTTAGGCTGATTGGTCTGTAATTTGAAGCTAAGGACCTATCTCTCGCCTTGTAAATGTGTATAATTAGTCATTTTCCATTTATCTGGTACGACATCCGTTTGTAGTGATTTTTGTCTGAAAAATCACCCTTCTCAAGATAAAGTGAATATAATGTAGATTATAATTTTCTCGACAGTTTTTATTGTCGCTTGGATGTAGACAACCATCATGATCACTGCCCAGCGGGCTTACAGCTTTAGATGGGTTAAGCAAGTGTTCACATTCAGCGCCTAGTAACTTATAGGCAAGTAGCCATGGCTAGGAAACGCCAAGCTAGATCCTAAATACATGACACTTGAAAAAAACGAGCACGGCAAAAAGACCTAATTGACAATGCTAAACAGGTCCCGATTACACCCAGCTATTCCCATTGTGTATATGAACAACTATTTTTATTTTCCTGGCTTAGGAATTTACATTTGTCTACATTATACTGTACTTACCATGTCATCCTATAAGCTTGAAGCATATAAATGCCCTCATGTAGACTAATTCCCTAAATTCTTTCAAAATATATTATGGACCTGTTCTTGTAGTCTGAATTATTACTATTATTATTATTAGTAGTAGTTGTAGTAGTAAAACAAACCCTAAGTATCGTTTGAAAATTTGCTTATATTGGTGTTTAATACCAAAATCATTTGTAAAACGAATATCGCATTTGCCTTGCCATTCTCTAGTGTCCGTCATGTGTTTACGTCCACAAGCATCCTCGGTAACAATATCCATTATGTTCAAGTATTATTTATATATAAATTATTTAGGCTATTTCATAGCCTAATCAACATAAGGAATTCATCAAGCATTTGGGCAATATCTTATTAAAATTAGGTGCTTAATTCATTAGAAGAAAAGGCTTATTTGATGGATAACTCAACCTGCTCCAGCACACAGGAAGTAGGATGCCTTCCAGCCTTGCATGGAGCAAGTCTTCATCCTGTTTAAGAGCACCAAATTATATTTTCGGCTCAAATTAATTGGCATGGTCAGCTGTGGTAGGAACAGCCGGGGGTCAACCCCCCCCCCGTGTTACAGTATTGCTCGCAACAAATCAGAAATATAACAAAGAGAGGCATCATGCCAACGCTAGACGTTGAATACTTCGTAAAACAAATGAATTAAAAAACACCAAATGAAAATTGTTATTACTTAGGGCACCTTACCTTGACGGAATCCAACTCACGTTCGCGTACAAGTAGTGATTGTGACCAATCCACATCACTGACTCATACCTCGGCCATAACCCCCCACATCACTGACTCATACCCCGGCATAACCCCCCCCCCACATCACTGACTCATACCCCGGCCATAACCTCTCCCCACATCACTGACTCATCCCACTACCATTAATTACCACATTACCGGTACTCCTACCACCATATCACTGATTCATAGTCTCACCATAACCACCCCACTTCATTTACTTATACCACCACCACACCACATTGCTAACTTATGCCCCTGCCACCACCATCACCGCCACCACTCCACATCACTGACTCATACCACCAAGACTTCACATTACCAACACCTCTACCATCACCACCACTTACAGTCCTGACTCATACCCTCCCTCCATAACACATCAGTGACTTATGCCACAACCACTATCCTCGCATAACTGACTCATACCCCCACCACCACTGCCACAATTTACTGACTTATACCAACACCCCCCATCACTGACTCATGCCGCCACCACAACCACCTCCCATCATCTCACATCACTGACTCATACCTCCACCCTTGTCCTTCAATTCATGACCTTTAAGAATAGAATAGGGATTAGGGAGGAATAGGGGGAACAGCGTGGGAATAATGGAAAGGTGTGAGGGGGGAGAAATGAGAAATAGTAATGGACGAAGAGGAAGATTATTACAGTCGTGTGGAAGCTCTTAATCCGTAAGGGTCAGTCAGCGCCTGGCTAGCTAGAGGTAATCAGGTTTGAGCCAAAGAAGGGGCCGGTAGCTCCAGTTCCATGCATCAAGAGCCATTTAGTAGCATCGAAGGTACAGTAGATTTTTTTAATTGGGATAAAAGTGAGAAGGGAGAGATGGGAAATAGGAAAGACTTAAACACACGATAAAACTGAAAGCAGATGAGGTAAACTGCGTAATATAAAAAGGTGGGAAAAAAATATTGATTATTTTTTAAAGAGATGTGTTGTGAGTGGAGTGCGTGTTCTCTGGACCAGGAAGGTTACAACTCGCACGATAAACTGCGTACATGTTAATGGCTGTTCGAACTTTATTGAGAAATGATTACCTATATTTATGAGTCTTAGTGTTGCTGACTTAAGTAGCTTCCTGGATGTAATGTTTAGTGATTAGGTGGATGAGGCTTAGGTAAAGTGTAAGCTTGGGGTGAGTCGGGTGTTAGCAAGAGGTGTAAGCATCGAGCGGCTCCTCTCTGGATCTTTATATGCTAGTAAATATCTGTTTATACTTGTATTACCTTAATCATATTCAGACCATCATGCTTCCAAAAACCCAGAGTTCAAGGTCTAATTGTTAAAAAATAAAAGACTGCCAGATATTTCTCCACATGCTCAAATATTTTACAAGACGTTAGTGAGAGTAGACATACACCAGAGTCATGTGAGCGTAACTATGATTACAGTGTCGTATTTGATGAGCTATCAGTTGTGTTTATGTTTAGATAAACATTTACCTGTGAATGGCAGAAGTTTCACATTCTGGCCGATAGATGGCGCTCGCGTCAGATGTTACCATCTCGCGAGGTACGAATTTCAATTGTTAATCAATAATGCGTATGAATATAACCCCAATTGTTTTGTATGTATTGTAGTTTCTGAAGGATTTAAAATAAGCAAGACTTACATAAAAAAAATACGATTATTTAAAGCTGGTGAACGGAACCTACAGGTATTTATGAATTATCAAGCAGTATAAAATTTAATATTTGCATATATTTAGTATCATTTAATTTAGTGAAGTATAAAGTTATATATCTAAATACGTCCATATTTGTGTATCGTGATATAAAATGCTTAAAAATATTTATATAGTGTTTAATGCTTAAACTTTCATTAATGATTTTACACTGATTTGAATTATATTTATAGTATGTACGTTGCATAACAGTTTTAGAAAAAAAATGAAAGTAAGAAAACAGGCAGTGCAAAAATAAACATGGAATAATTAATGTGTTGTGGCAAGAGTGTGAGCAGCCTCCGAGCACAAGACTGACTAGCAGCAGTAGTGTCTGGGATGTGAGCGGGAGAGGCTACCGCTGCCATCTTCCCAACTTTACCAGTGCTCGCCCACGTTGTTCATTAAACTTTCTTGTTGGACTAACCGTGAAGCATTATTCGTTACGGATTTTTTTTTTATTCACAGTTGACTTTTACTTAACAGCCGACTGTGAATAACAAGCCGGATAAACGATTTATTCAAGAAAGTGAACTTTTAAAGTTTTCTCGAACTTGCATGTTATTTTTTCGTGCATTTGTGCAGTGAATTATTCATTATTATATATTGTGTGCAGAGTCACATGGTTTAACACTAAAGCATAAAAGACCGTAAATTCACGCGAGTTTGTGGTTCAAGGTGAATAGCTGGATATAGAAGTATTAGTGAACAAATGCTTCACTGTGACACCCCCTTCAGTGAATTTATATGAAGCTGGTGTCATGTGACCCCCACCAGTGTTTATATTTAGTATCTTCTCTGGACAAGGGCAGATAAACCAACAGGTTTCACTTACGAGGAATGTTCATTGTTTTAGAGTAAGCCTATGGTAAATGTATCTTAGAATTTGTTAAATACATCAAAATTGCTCCAGTGCCAGTATCTTGAAGTAAAGTCAACTTAATTCATGTCATTTTATACAAATGGGTTTACAATGTTCTTTTATATATATCTATAATATTTTTCTTTGATCACATTGTTTATATATATATATATATATATATATATATATATATATATATATATATATATATATATATATTATATGTTAAAATTCACCAAACAGGCGAAATTATTTACAAACATTATCTCTCAGTCCACAACAGTATTTAAACCTGCACTTTCTGCATCAAAGTAAGTAGTACTTTCTCCACTAGGCCAGATCTGAGATATGGCCTAGCAGGATTCTAACCTGCACAGTCTGTATCAAAGTACTGTGTACTTTGATAGTGTGCAAATTCGAATGTTGCTGTGGACTGAGAGTTAATGTTTGTTTAAAGTTGACCCGTTTGCTAATATGTATGTGTGTGTGTGTGCGCGCGCGTGCGTGCGTGCATACATGGAATAAGGTCACAGTAAACAGGTGATATCACATATCACAGTATGCAAAATAACCACTGAGAAATCACGAAAGCGCTTGGAAATTCAATATTTTTCACGGTGGTTATTTTTCATATATGTATAGGTGTGAACATTATGAATGCAGAGTGAGAAGCTTCGAACTCTCTTCGCTTGTTTGCGAAGTGTTAACCAGTTAAGTATTCTAAAATCACTTGAGGTTCGGTGAATATGGCAGGATGAGATGGAGTAAACTGTCACAAGTCTTGTGCTACAGGGTATGGGATACAACGCCTAGCTTCGCCTGGGCGCCCAATCTTATATGGGGGTATGGCTGTGGGGCAGAGTGTGCAGGTTCGAATCCTATTCCGGATTGAGAGAGAATTTTTGTAAGTAATTTCGTCGTGCTTTTAGGCACTGAGCTGCCAGGTGATTTGGCAGATTACATAAGAACATAAGAAAGAAGGAACACTGCAGCAGGCCCATTGGCCCATGCGAGCATGTGTACAGGTGTATCTAATAGAGTTGCCTGGAGTTCCTACTTATTTCTGCAACATTGCAAGCTCCTGATGATGTGTTGATTGCAACATGAGACCTAGAGCTATCATTCAACTCTCCCTGGGGTTAATTTGCATGTATATTATATATATATATATATATATATATATATATATATATATATATATATATATACATATATACATATATATAATGTGCCGAATAGGTAAAATTGGTAAATTAGCAAGAACTCGTCTAAAATTAATTATTTTCTAAAATTTTCTCTTACGTTTAAAGATATATATATTTTTAATTTATGTTAATTTAAAAATTAATCATTTTGTACGAAAAGAACCTTAGAAAGCTTAACTAACCTTATTATAACAAGCGCAATTTCATTTATCCTAATCCAACTAAATATATTTTAGATACGTTTACAATAATTTAATAATAAACAAACACAATGAATATATTTTTTTCGTTAAGTTCGGAATGATTTTTGCGAAATTATTGCATAGACACATTTTCGCTTGCCTTATTCGGCAAGAAGAGCGTTACTACTTAAACCAAATTATATATATATATATATATATATATATATATATATATATATATATAAGATGGGGTCCACCTCTGGTACAAATTGTGGGAAAAAAATAATATATATATATATATATATATATATATATATATATATATATATATATATATATATATATATATACGTATATATAACACTTCGGCCGTTTCCCACCAAGGTAGGGTAACCTAAAAGAAAGAAAAAAACTTTCATCATTCAACACTTTCACCATCACTCATACATAATCACTGTCTTTGCAGAGACGCTCACATAGGACAGTTTAAATGTCCCTCCGAAAGGCATTGTACTTCCTATTTCCAGGACTCAAGTCCGGCTAACCGGTTTCCCTGAATCCCTTCACTAAATATTACCCTGCTCATACTCAAACAGCTCGTCAGGTTCAAAAAATCATTCGTCCCCATTCACTCCTATCTAACATGCTCACACACGCTTGCTGGAAGTCCAAGCCCCTCCCCCACAAAACCTCCTTTACCACCTCGAACTTTTTCGAGTACCCCTACCCCGCCTTCCTTCCACTACAGATTTATACGCTGCTCCATTCTCTAAATGACCAAACCACCTCAACAACCCCTCTTCTACATAGTGATTCTTGTTCTTCTACATAGCAACTTTTGTTCTACATAGTAATTCTTGTTCTTTATATAGTAACTTTTGTTCTACATAGTAATTCTTGTTCTTCTGTATAGCAACGTTTGTTCTTCATAGTAATTCTTGTTCTACACAGTAATTCTTGCTCTTCCACACGATCGAGCCTGATTATTTCCCATTCCCCAGGTGCTGTATAACCCGTAAGTTAGGTCTTACCAATAAAAATAATGACCTAGGATAAGCCAGCGAAGTCAAAGATTATGGCGTCATATAGCCTGGAAGAAAATTATAGTATATTAAAGAGGCAGGCTTTGCTAGGTTCTGACGTTGGTTAATAACACCATTTCAGAATACACTAACTGAATGGTGAAAGCTACAATTCACTGTTGTCAGTAAGCAGTTCCTCTACAGTGCATGTGAATTAAGACTAATGTTGCTGAAGAGTTGATTGTTGTCTGCATGAAATCTTCGTCTCGTGGAACTTACAGATTTCTTACTTACTGGAGTCTAGCTTCTTATGATGTAAGTTTTAATGGAAAGTAAGGGAAAAACAGGATTAGTAATTAGTAACTTGGTAAGTTTATTGTTAGAGCTGCAGGCAATATAACGTTCACTAAGTTCTCCCATTAATATAAGAAACAAACCAAGAGACCGTCTGATAATGTAAAAATTCTTCCACACAGCAATTCTTGCTCTTCCACGTAATAATTTTTTCTCTTCCACATAGTAATTCTTCCTCTTCCACATATTGATCTTTGCTCTTCCAAATAGTAATTTTTGCTCTTCTACATAGTATAGGAATTCTTTCTAACCAGTTATCCAGATGGTGAATTGTAAAGAATCTTTTTTTTTTCCTCTTAGAGAGGTTAGAGCGGCTGTGGGATGTGTTGAACAAGGAACAGGAATGAAGCAGAATTGGCTCCCTCCATTCCAGCACCTCCCATCAATCCCTACACGCTTCCCTGCCACTACCCATACCCCTTCCCGCCACTGTCATTCCCCTCCCCGCGACCCCCACACCCCTCCCTGATGTCCAATACCGCTACGCCCTCTACCCGAACCCCAACACCAATCCCCCAACCCCAACACCCCTCACCGCACCCAACACCCTTCCCAGTACCCCTACACCCGTCCCCGCCACTCCCACACACCACTTCCCACCAACCCCCTCCTCGCAACCCCCACACCCATTCTTGCCACCCCCACACCCATTCTTGCCACCCCCACACCCCTTCTTGCCACCCCACACCCATTCTTGGCACCCCACACCCATTCTTGCCACCCCCACACCCATTCTTGCCACCCCACACCCATTCTTGCCACCCCCACACCCATTCTTGCCACCCCACACCCATTCTTGCCACCCCCACACCCATTCTTGCCACCCCCACACCCATTCTTGCCACCCACACACCCATTCTTGCCACCCCCACACCCATTCTTGCCACCCCCACATCCATTATTGCCACCTCCACACCCCTTTCCGCCACCCCCACGTCCCTTCCCGTCATCTCCACAACCCTCTGGCTCTGGTGGTCTGGTGGCTAAAGCTCTCGCTTCACACGGCGACGGCCTGGGTTCGATTCCCAGCCAGGGCAGGGCGTGTTTCTTTACACCTGTTGTCTATGTTCCCCGTCAGTAAAATGGGTACCTGGGTGTTAGTCGACTGGTGTGAGTCGCATCCTAGGACACTGACCTAATCTGCCCGAAATGCTCAGCATAACAAGGGACTTTCTATATAGTAGTATGTCATTGATGTCAGCTAGGCCTGTATACCATGTACATGTACTTGTAGTAAATAAAGATATTATTATTATTATAATTCCTACACCCGTTTTCGCCACCCCTACATCCCTTCTCACAATCCCTACTCTTTCCACAACTACACCCCATCTCGCCTCCTCCATACCCCTTCCCACAACCCCACTCTTCTCCATTCCACCCTACACCCCTTTCCACTACTCCTACACCCCCTTCTAAGCCTTTCTCATCCCCCCTTCACCACCCCCATTCCCCGTTCCCGGCCAACCCCCTTGGTGGGCATTGCTACACCTGGAGCTACGCCTCAGGGTTCCCATCCCTTTTTGTTTTCAGAAATAAACACTAACCTAGCAACCATTGTCTAAGTGAAGTTAGTCCAGTGTGAATTTAATTTTTAATTTGTTGTTGTTGTCCAAGTGGCTAGCTTATTGCTGTTGCTCCAGCAGCAACAGCCTGGTTGACGGATATATATATATATATATATATATATATATATATATATATATATATATATATATATATATATATATATATATATATTATATATTATATATATGTATGTATGCAAGACAAGCCACGGGGATGGAAATTTTCAGCTCAGGTATTTTCACACTTGTCCGTGTGTCATCAGGAGCTGTGCAATGTAGCAAGATTAGCAACTGGAACAATAAGGTAAAGTTTTCTTAGAGTAAGGTATCGTGGTGACACCGGCCAGTTCCTTCATATATATATATATATATATATATATATATATATATATATATATATATATATATATATATATATCGTATTGTAACCACGAACGAGGTATGAATAAGGTGTGAGCAAGGTATGAGCAAGGTGAGAGAAAAGTATGAGCAAGGAGTGATCAAGGTGCGAGCATGTGAACAAAGTATGAGTTTCTTAACAAGACGTGAGGTAGCAGGGGGTCTTCATGGAGTTTTTATCAGGTACATGAATTTAAATGGTATTTAATCAATAACAACACTGCGACTAGCCGGGGGATCGAACCCGTGTTGTTTTAGCCCACCTCATGGTGAGCGAAAATTCCACGACGCTCTAACCCACGGGACCATACAGTCCTACAAGAATCACGCACCCAACAGTGCCACGATTACAACTGCAAAAACAATGATAGGATGGATAATGAGAACGTTCAAAACAAGAGATGCCAAGCCAATGATGATATGATGATCCTTTTCAAATCACTTGTTCTCTCTAGGCTGGAATATTGCTGTACATTAACATCTCTATTCAAGGCAGGTGAAATTGCAGATCTAGAGAGTGTACAGAGAACCTTTATTGCACATATAAGTTTTATCAAACACCTCATTTACTGGGAACGCTTGGAAGCACTTGACTTGTACTCGTTGGAACGCAGGCGAGAGATATATATCATAATCTACACTTGGAAAATCCTAGAAAAAATAGTCCCGAATCTGCACACAGAAATTACTTCCTACGAAAGTAAAAGACTGGGCAGGCGGTGCAAAATACCCCCAATGAAAAGTAGGGGCGCCATTGGTACACTAAGAGAAAACACCATAAGTGTCTGGGGCCTAAGACTGTTCAACAGCTTCCCACCATGCATAAGAGAAATTACCAATAGGCCCCTGGCTGCCTTCAAGAGGGAGCTGGACAGATATTTAAAGTCGGTGCCGGCTCAACCGGGCTGTGGTTCGTACGTTGGACTGTGCCGCCAGCAGTAACACCAAAATATGGAAAACAAAGGGGGGGAAAATGGTGCTCTAGTGAAAACGTAAAAAACCCGTGATGAGTTACTTAAGAAAGTGACTGCAATGTAGATCTATAGAGAACTTTAAGAAGAAAAAAAAAGTTCATAAAGACAGTAATGATTATGACCAGAGAAGTCAGAATTTTGGCGAGGAAGAAAGGACATTTAGCGTGGAGAGGCCTAATGATTTTTTAGGGTAAGGTATGCGTTACTGAAGTTAAAGGTTTTACTGTCTTTTGTTGTTGTTGTTTCACCAAGTAAAAACAAAGAAGACTGCAATTAGGCCTACTGGCCAATGATAGGAAAGTCTTATTCACACCTACCCATTTCAAACCAATATTTAAAGCTACCCAAAGTATTTTCGATGATTACGTTATCAAAACCTGTTCCATATTTATTTAACATACGTATTTGGCACTGATAGTAAGAAAATGGCATCACCTTATAAATCTCGATTAGCAGTAAACTAGAGTTACGATCATTTATGTTATGGGCATGTGTCGTATACACATTTATAGTTTTGCATTAACTAACCTAACCCAACCTTACTAATAATTTACTTAATGTAGTTTAATTTAACCAACTATCTGAGAACAGGTGTAATGTACACCTATAAAATTCTGGAGGGATTGGTTCTAAATCTGCGAACTGAAGTCATTACACATGAAAGCAAGAGGCGATGAGTACATTGAGAGAAATTAATAAAGGTAAGAGGCGTTAGATTCTTCAGTACGCTCCTTTCGTGCATAAGGGGAATTACCAACAACCCCTCGCTATCTAGAAGAAACGTAGTAAGTTCTTCAATCAATTCCTGATCAGTTGGACTATGTTGCATACATTCATCTGCGTGCAGTTGATACCAATAGCCTGGTCGATCAGGCTATTCACCGTGAGGCCTGGTCTGGGACCGGGCCGCGGGGGCGGTGACCCCCCGAAATCGTATCCAGGTAACTACCCCTTTAGCAATCTGATGATAATCCCCCTCTCCCCAAAAAAGTGGTTATTACATAGGTACTCATCTTGAAGAGTGAATTCGTTTGTAGTTGCAATGTGCGTACGTAAATTATTGTAACATCAGTGTTATGACTATGTAATTCAAATTCCAGATTCGGCTCAGTGGAATAAGTTTCAAGTTATTAACGAGAGCATAAACATGAACCGGCGGAAGTAGTGAAACTGGAGCTGGTGAAGCTGCTCTGATCGATACGAGTACACCTGGTCTCCAGGTGGGGAGGACACAAGAGATGGTGGACAGGGCTTATATGCTAGTTGTGATACATTTTTTTTCATCTCAGTCATAATGAAAATATGACATTTAATCGCTCACATAATAAAATGTTTTGTGCACACTGAGTTCCATTGTAACTTGTTTGATTCGCTTTAAATATTTCCATTTTCCATTTAGTAACATGAAATTTTGGTGACTGTCTCACTTGCATAATATATCACGGGTTCTAAAGAAAGTACCTGATCAGCCAGGTTGTGAGCATACATGGGACTGCGTGTAACTTGACTGAATTATCAGGCTGTCCTCAAGGAGGTTACTAGTATTTGAAGCGATGATGGGAAGTTTAAAGCTTCGTTCTACGAATGAAATACTAATCTAAAAGAGATGTAGTTGCGTACATAAGTGCAATAATACTATAATTTAAATAATTGGTATAGGGTCACTAGCAAATATGAATGGACCTTTAAAGACCCCTAACTGCCTGTCTAGATATTATCTCTTGAGTCTAGATATTAACTCTTGAATTGTGAAGTTGTGGTCACCATGTTACAGATTGGACTCATTCTCTTGAATATATGCACACAAGAAGATGACAGAGCTAATCCCAGCATTCCTTATTTTACATCTTGAAAGATGTAAAATAAGGAATAATATGAAAAAAGTGTGCAAATGAGCATAGGAATCAATATAGGGATATGAATAAAGTTTAAAATATTAAATCAAGTTTAAACGCTTAACGCATCCAGATAAAATGTATTAAAATTTTATTAATAAATATCGCCTTGAAAATATAGTTGTATATGAACCACTTCAGATTACCTTAAAAAGAGCAGTTTAAAAGAGTTAAATGTACGAATAAAAATGGGTGCAAAATGAGCCATTTTGTCTTGGGCCAGTACGCTTACCTGTGACAAATTTCAGAGTTCTACTATCGAAGCCTTGGTTTAGCGCTTCTTTTGATTATAATAATAATACTATCGAAGCCCGGTATGAGGCAGACTTTGTTGTTTAGGCTACTACTACTGCCACTTAGTGCATTGTTCTTTTGTTACTGTTTTCTTAGTGAGGCAGTTTGCGACAGAAGACGGGATGTGCTTCATGCAAATCATGACATGATTATTATAGCTAACAGCATTTTACCTAATTGGGCCAGTTGATTTTATTGATAAAAGTTTTGTTTAGACTGTCAACTCCAGTCAGACTAGAAGAGGAATTTAAAGGTGACATACATGGCAATATATGGAACGACCGGGCTAAGTTAGATAGGGCTTGTAATTGAGAAACTACAAAAAAATCGAAAAGTGTCAGGAAGATCAAGAAATTTGAAAGCCTTGAAGGCGTGATCTAGGTGTTCAAGGGGCCTGACATGCCTGCTTGTTAATGTGTCTTATTTTTTTATGTTTGTACTCATGTTCTTTACTAACAGTAACATATATATGTTACCAGGTGTCGTCTAAAGTCGACCATTTCATAGCATCAGTTGCTGTACATCCACGCTTTCTCTCAAATCATAGCTAACGGTCCATGAAGCCTACAAATTTGTATATATATATATATATATATATATATATATATATATATATATATATATATATATATATTGTGTGTGTGTGTGTGTGTGTGTGTGTGTCGTGCTGAATAGGTAAAATTGGTCAATCAGCAAGAAGCAAGAAGTCATTTAAAATTAATTAAGTCCTTTCTAAAATTTTCTTCTATACGTTTAAAGATTATATTTTTTTAAATTTATGTTAAAATAAAAAATAATAATTTTGTACCAAAAGAACCTTAGAAAACTTACAACAAGCGAAATTTAATTTAGCTTAATCCAACTGAATATGTTTTAGATAAGTTTACAATAATTTAATAATAAATAAACACAATGAAATATATTTTTTCGTTAGGTTCAGAATGATTTTTGCGAAATTATTGCATACACAAATTTTCGCTTTCCTTATTCGGCAAGAAGATAGTATTTAAGCCGAAATCGCGTTTTACCTATTCGGCACGACTGTTGGTGTGGAAGCAAAGTAACATTAATGAAGGGATTCAGGGGAAACCGGCCGGACTTGAGTCCTGGAGATGGTAAGTACAGTGTCTGCACTCTGAAGGAAGGACGTTAAATGTTACAGTTTTATAACCTTGCCTCTGGCAAGACAGTGATGGAGTGAATGATGATGAAAGTTTTTCTTTTTCGGGCCACCCTGCTTTGGTGGGAAACGACCGATGTGTTTATATATATATATATATATATATATATATATATATATATATATATATATATATATATATATATATAATAAAATCTGATTATTTCCCATTCGTAGGCGCTGTATGACTAAGTTATATTATGCACAATGTATGTTTGTCATTCTTAAGAGTTTGCACGGCCAGCATTGAGCCCTCGTTTGATGATATGTACAAAGGTGCTAGAGAACTTCCAAACATTTCACTGAGATCGGATTGTAACTGATGAAGATGGACCACGAGAAGAGAGTTAAAAGCGGAAATGATCATGACATACAAAATACTCAGGGAAACAGTAAGAGTGGATAGGGACAGGTAAATGATCATGACATACAAAATACTCAGGGAAACAGTAAGAGTGCATACGGACAGGGAAATGATCATGACATACAAAATACTCAGGGAAACAGTAAGAGTGCATACGGACAGGCTGTTTAAAATGCGAAAAGAGAGAGCCAGGGGGCATAATAGATGGCAGCAAAAGACGTAGATGAGAACAGGAAAGTTAGGAAGTATATTTTTTTAATTCTCTTGGTGGTAGTGAGTGGAAAGAAGTAGACAAAGAAGTGGTAGACTACCTGTGGATGGTTCCGGGGGATATATATCCCCCATCCCTTGACACTGTTTCAGAACAAGCTTTCTGGCTGATATCCTGAGCAGCTTGGCTGATCACGAGTTCTTATGAGCTTTTTCAGTTCCCTCTTAAAGACAGACAGTGGTCTATTGAAAATTCCCCTTCTATTTGAAGGGAAGGTGTTTTAAAAGTCTTGGATGGTTTATTTTAAATAAGTTCACCTTTAATGTGGACCTTTGCTTCTTATTGGATATAAGGTCTCCTGCGCTAGTAAGGAGTTATTTCTGTTTGCAAATTTGGAATCAATCTCTCTCTATGCAGAGCTGACCCTGAAAGCAAGGAATCAGTAACGCCGATCGATAAAGAGTAAGAAGCAGGGTCAGGAGATATGAATCGATTCCTACAAATACAGGTACCGTAGAACAGATGTTGCATTTGTGTAAATTCATCTACAGGACAATGACGTTCTTTTTTCCCCACAATGAGTTGAAAGTGTGTATATTTAGAGAGAGTTCCGTTAAGCTGAACAGGCTTCCCTCGTACCGCTCCACCTCCCGGCCTTATGATAGATTTCTTTGAACAACGCGTCCAATTTATTCTTGAAAAGGTCACTTGAAATACGATGCGGGCACAGTTTATTGTTACAAATATTGACGTTGAATTCGGGGCCTGGGTATTATATGTGTCATGTATTATTAAGCTACTGTATTTTCTCTAGCTTTCACGTTGCTCTAGGTATCTGTTGAGATAATTACCAGGGTGTGAGTGGCCCACTTAAGTTGTAGGAGTTTCCCGTGGTCGTTTTCTCTCTTGAGCGGATGAATTCAGGATTTATAGTGTGCCTTTTGTTTACTTGATGTTAAGGGGACCATCACTTTTCCCGCGGTCCGGGTTTACACCAGGCTTGGTTGACGGCCTAATCAGTCAGGCTGTTGGTGCTCGCTGCAGGCAGTCTGAGATAGACACCACAGTCAAGATGACCAGAAACTGTTTCGAAAGAATTTCTCGATCTCGTTCTTGAAAATATTATGCCAGCAAGATTTGTTTAATGCATGTGTTTAGGTAAGTAATGTGATAAATATATAAGTTAAGGGAGGTACCTCGCCTTACCTTATACAGAGTATATGCACCAAAAGGTATACCTCTAAGTATATACGTATACACCGAGAGCTTACTTTAATCCATATGTTAGGGATTAAAATATTCGTGACTTTTAACGTACATGTGAACTGCATTTTTTGACACATCAGGAGGTGTGCATTTTTCAGGGTATATAATATACTCTTGATGTTAAACTTGAATCTGTATATTAGTATTACAATATTCTTGATGTTATTTCCTATGTGGATTAATAACCCTCGTGTAGTCCATGGGCCTTGAACCTAACTAAATGAACTTGATCCAAACTTGAGATAAAGTGTGAGGGTTTATAATGATTACATTTGTAATAATTAAGATTTCAGATGAGAAATTCCTTCTCTGGAAACGCCTAAATATTTCAAATATTTTTCTGTGCATACTTAAGTTTAAAGCCTATCTACTGCAGGATCATCAATACGCCTGCAATTGGTCTGTACCTTAACATTAAAAATAGTTAATATAGAGATTAATATACATATTGGTGTATATACCCTGTCTGGTATATCATCCCAAGCCATTATGGTCTCGAGTGTGCTTACTTTCTGCTGCTGACAGCATTAAGTTATGCTCCCCCTTGCTCTCCCCGTCCTTTGTCATTGAAGCTATTACGCGCCGCGTAATCTTATTTTGTGTCTTATTATGACGGCCTCCTGTGCTTCTTGCACCGGTGAGCCCAGCAGGAGCGAGTGCTCTTAGTATTGGAAGGCGCTCCACTAACTCACAAAAGCTGCTCTGACAGACATCTTTGAATGGAATGGACGGTCGGCTCCGCCTGCTCGTTCCTTCTTTTTTCTTGTATGTATGATATATATATATATATATATATATATATATATATATATATATATACAAATATATATGTATATATATATATATAATATATATATATATCAGATTGGAGGGAGAGAGTATGGAGGAGGTGAATGTATTCAGATATTTGGGAGTGGACATGTCGGCGGATGGGTCTATGAAGGATGAGGTGAATCATAGAATTGATGAGGGGAAAAGGGTGAGTGGAGCACTTCGGAGTCTGTGGAGACAAAGAACCTTGTCCATGGAAGTAAAGAGGGGAATGTATGAGAGTATAGTTATACCAACGCTCTTATATGGGTGTGAAGCATGGGTGATGAATGTTGCAACGAGGAGAAGGCTGGAGGCAGTGGAGATGTCGTGTCTGAGGTCAATGTGTGGTGTGAATATAATGCAGAGAATTCGGAGTTTGGAAATTAGGAGGAGGTGCGGGATTACCAAAACGATTGTCCAGAGAGCTGAGGAGGGGTTGTTGAGGTGGTTTGGACATGTAGAGAGAATGGAACGAGACAGAGGGACTTCGAGAGTGTATAAATCTGTAGTGGAGGGAAGGCGGGGTAGGGGTCGGCCTAGGAAAGGTTGGAGGGAGGGGGTAAAGGAAGTTTTGTGTGCGAGGGGCTTGGACTTCCAGCAAGCATGTGTGAGCGTATTTGATAGGAGTGAATGGAGGCATATGGTTTTTAATACTTGACGTGCTGTTGGAGTGTGAGCAAAGTAACATTTATGAAGGGATTCAGGGAAACCGGCAGGCCGGACTTGAGTTCTGGAGATGGGAAGTACAGTGCCGGCACTCTGAAGGAGGGGTGTTAATGTTGCAGTTTTATAACTGTAGTGTAAAGCACCCTTCTGGCAAGACAGTGATGGAGTGAATGATGATGAAAGTTTTTCTTTTTCGGGCCACCCTGCCTTGGTGGGAATCGGCCGATGTGTTAATAAAAAAATAATATATATATATATATATATATATATATATATATATATATATATATATATATATATATATATATATATATATATATATATATATATATATATATATATATATATATATATATATATATATATATATATTATATATATATATATATATATATATATATATGTACTCACATAATTGTGGTTGCAGGGGTCGAGACTCAGCGCCTGGCCCCGCCTCTTCACTGTCCGCTACTGGGTCTCTTCTCTCCCTGCTCCATGAGCTTTATCATACCTTGTCTTAAAACCATGTATGGTTCCTGACTCCACTATATCGTTTGCTAGACTATTCCACTTCCTGACTACTCTGTGGCTGAAGAAATACTTCCTAACATCCCTTTGACTCATCTGAGTCTTCAGCTTCCAATTATGCCCTCTTGTTTCTGTGTTCCCTCTCTGAAACATCCTGTCACTATCTACCTTGTTGATTCCCCGCAGTATTTTGTATGTCGTTATCATGTCTCCTCCAGTGTTTTTAGTCCTATTTCCCTCAACCTTTCTTCATAGGACAGTCCCCTGATTTGTGGAACTAACCTTGTCGCAAACCTTTGCACTTTCTCTAATTTCTTGACGTGCTTGACTAGGTGTGGGTTCCAGACTGGTGCTGCATACTCTAGTATGGGCCTTACGTACACGGTGTACAGTGTCTTGAACGATTCCTTGTTAAGGTAACGGAACGCTAATCTTAGGTTTGCCAGTCGCCCATATGCTGCCGCAGTTATCTGGTTGATGTGTGCTTCCGGAGACGTGCTTGGTGTTATACTCACCCCAAGGTCTTTCTCCTTTGACGAGGTTTGTAGCCTTTGTCCACCTAGCCTGTACTCTGTCAGCGGTCTTCTTTGCCCTTCTCCGATCTTCATGACTTTGCATTTGTTGGGATTAAATTCAAGGAGCCAGTTGCTAGACCAGATGTCAAGCTTGTCCAGGTCTCTTTGAAGTCCTGCTTGGTCCTCATCAGATTTGATTTTCCTCATTAATTTCACATCATCTGCGAACAGACACTTCTGAGTCTATCCCGTCCGACATGTCATTCACATATACCAAGAATAGCACTGGTACTAGGACTGACCCCTGCGGTACCCCGCTCGTCACAGGCGCCCACTGTGATACCTCATCACGCACCATGACCTGTTGTTGCCTCCCTGTGAGGTATTCCCTGATCCATTCCAGTGCCCTTCCTGTTATACACGTTTGGTCTTCCAGCTTCTTTACTAATCTCATATGAAGAACTGTGTTGAAGGCCAGGAAAATGCAATCAACCCACCCTTCTCTCTCTTGCCTTACCTCTGTTACTTTGTCATAGAACTCCAGGAGGTTTGTTACACAGAATTTGCCTTCCCTGAATCCGCGTTGATTATCCTGTGCCGTTCCAGATGCTCCACCATTCTTTTCCTGATTATTTTCTCCAAGACTTTGCACACTATACACGTAAGTGACACCGGTCTATAGTTTAGTGCCTCTTTTCTGTCTCCTTTTTTAAAGATGGGGACTACGTTGGCCTTTTTCCATACCTCAGGTAGCTGCCCAGTTTCAAGGGATGTGTTGAATATTATGGTAAGTGGAACACTCAGTACCTCAGCTCCCTCCCGAAGGACCCACGGGGAGATATTGTCCGGACCCATCGCCTTTGAGGTATCAAGGTCACTGAGTAACTGCTTCACCTCCTCCTCAGGTGTGTGTATGCCCTCCAGCACTTGATACATTCCTTGTTGGTGATGCACTCTGTCCTGTGTACCCAGCTGCCTTCCTGCCTCCACTGTGAATACTTCCTTAAACCTCGAATTGAGCTCCTCACATACCTCTTGATCGTTTCTTGTGAGTTCCCCATCTTCTCTCCTCAGCCTTATCACCTGGTCCTTGACTGTTGTCTTCCTTCTGATGTGACTGTACATCAGTTTCGGGTCAGACTTGACTTTCGATGCTATGTCATTTTCGTACTGTTTCTGGGCCTCCCTCCGTACCTGTGCATACTCGTTTCTAGCTCTGCGACTAATCTCTTTGTTTACTTGGGTTCTTTGCCTTCTGTAACTTTTTCCATTCTCTGACACTGAGTCTTTGCCTCCCTGCACCTTTGGTTAAACCAGGGGCTCTTTCTGGCCTTCCCATTTAATCTTTTTCCTTTGGGTATAAACTGTTCCTCTGCCTCCTTGCACTTTGTCGCTACGTATTCCATCATTTCATTTACTGACTGTCCTTCCATTTCCCTTTCCCACTGAACCTCCTGCAGGAAATTCCTCATACTCGTGTAGTCCCCTCTTTTAAAGTCTGGTTTGTCTCTTTCAGTACCGTTTTCCCTCTCCACCTGTAGCTCTACTATGTACTCAAAGCTCAGCACCATATGGTTGCTGGCTCCCAGGGGGCTCTCGTGTGTTATGTCCTCGATGTCTGAGTTGTTCAGGGTGAATATAAGGTCTAGCCTTGCTGGTTCGTCCTCTCCTCTCTCTCTGGTCGTGTCCCTGTTGGTGCATCAGGTTTTCCAGTACCACGTCCATCATCTTGGCTCTCCATGTTTCTGGACCCCCACGTGGTTCTTGGTTCTCTTAGTCGATCTCCCTGTGGTTGAAATCGCCCATGACCAGTAACTTCGCTCTGCTCAAGTGCGCTTTTCTTGCCACCTCCGCCAGAGTGTCCACCATTGCTCTGTTGTTCTCTTCACTGCAATGACTATCTTGTTCCTTACGAGCCGTGCGATTCCTCCCCCCCCTGCTCCTTCTATCTTTCCTCAGTATCTGATATCCCTGTGGGAAGATTGCATCTGTTATTGCCTCATTGAGTTTAGTTTCAGTGACTGCTATGATGTCTGGGGACTTCTCACCAATTCTTTCATTCCACTCTTCATATTCGAGATTCCATCCGCATTTGTGTACCAAACCTTCAACCTTGTTTCCAAGACTGTGGCCCTGGGGGGATCTTGGGGGTGTGTGGACAGGGTGCCCATAGGGGGTTGCTGCATGGGTGGGGGGGTTGTATGGTTGGGGTATTGGTTGGTGGGGTGGGGTTTGTGATGGGGGGGTAGTTGTGATTGTGGGTTTTGGGTTGCTGGGGTGGGGACAGGGGGAATGATGTGTGTGTGGGGTTGTTGTGGTTGGAGGCCCTACGTGGGTGCTTCTGGTGGGTGTGTTTGTCCTGCTTGGGCCTGGTATCCTCCGTACCTCGCTGTCTCCTCTCTCTCCTCTCTTCGCTTTCTTATCCTCTCCTTCAGGGCCTCCCTTTCTGTCCCGATCTAGGTATACATTCTGGTACTCCTGAGTCGCCCTCAGCCGTGATTTCTCCTGCAGGATCATGGTTCGGGCTGATTCTGCCTTGAAGATTACTTTGAGAGGCCGATTTCTTCCCCTTGTATACCACCCGATTCTCCGAAAATTTGTCACCTGGGACGTGTCTCCCCGTTGCTAACATGATACCTTTAATCCTTTCTTTCTCCTCCTGTTTTCTTCTGTCATGGGTGTCCCCATCGACTTCCTGAAGGCCGTAGATAAAGATTGACTTCTCCCTTTCATCCTCCCACTGTGTCTCCCTTTGCCTCGTCAGAGATGCATTAGCATCTTCTGGTTCTGTCGGTTCTGTAGTGGTTGTCGCCCCTGTGTTCCTCTGTGTGTCTGTCCTGCTCATTTGTCCCTGTCCACTGCAGTATATTGTTGGGGTCTCTGCATTTAGCGTGTCTCCTGCTTTGTCTACCCTCTCATGTGTTGTTACTGTGGTGCCCTTCTTGTCCCTGGCTGCTTTTTCTATATCCCTCTCGTGTGTTGTTAATATCCTACTCATCTTGTTTCGGGCCCCACGTGTGTCTGACTACCTGTGCATACAAGAGTTCTTTTTTCTCCGCATTCCCTTTATCTGTGTCTGGTGCACAAGCTCCAAGTGCCGTATCTAAACAGGTACTTTTGTCTCTACTCTGTGTGTGTGTGTGTGTGTTTGTATATATAATACTGCGACTAGCCTGGGTTTTAACACACTTCCTGAGGAACCCGCCAAAATTCCGAAATTTCGACATGTTACCCCTGATGCGAGCACATGCGTGGTCATGAAAGCTACAGGACTAATTTCAGTCTTCTCCCGTTTGGAATACCAGTCTTCACGAGGAATACAGATATAAATGCATCCACAAACGAGTGGTTTTAATCAAATAATACTGCAGCTAGCCGGGCTAGTCGCAGTATTATTATTTGCTGTTATTGATGGCCAAGTGGACTAAGGCGTCACGGAATTTTGGTGGGTTTCTTGGGAGGCGTGCTAAAATATTGAGTTTGATCCCCGACTAGTCACAATATTGTTATTTGCTTAAAACCACTTGTTTGTGGATGCATTAATATATATGTGGTAAATGTCATGTCAAATAGGTAAAACTGGTTAGTTAGCAAGAACTCATTTAAAATTAAGTATTTTCTAAAATTTTCTCTTATATGTTTAAAGATGTATTTTTTTTCATTTATGTTATTGTAAAAATTATTAATTTTTTACCAAAACAACCTTAGAAAACTTACCTAACATTATTATAACAAGCTCAATTTAATTTAGCCTAATCCAACTAAATATTTTTTAGATAAGTTTCAATAATTTAATAAAAAACAAATACAATGAAATATATTTTTTTTGTTAGGTTCAGAATGATTTTTGCGAAATTATTGCATATACAAATTTTCGCTTGTCTTATTCGGCAAGAAGAGCGTTCCTATTTAACCCAGAATCGCAAGTTTTACCTATTCGGCACGACACACACACACACACACTGTATATATAGTATATATAATGATATATATATATATATATATATATATATATATATATATATATATATATTATATATATATATATATATATATATATATATATATATATATATATATATATATGGGACCGATTCAGTTATGTACCATAGGATACTCAGGCTTGAGGCAGTTTATGATATACACTTGACCAAGGTTACGCTTTTACTTCAGGATGATGGTTCTGCTTATTTACTTTGATGACTGTGTAACTGGTGATGAATTGCAAGCCCAGTTCTTGTTAGTCAGGTTGTTGGTGCTTGCAGCTCACATTCCAGCGTTACCAGTAGTTGCTGCTGGGGGTCACCGCCCCAGCTGCCAGGTCCAAGGTCAGGTCTACCTATTCCTGGCCTGATCGATCAACCTGTTAATGCCATCACATCCCTCAGGCTGAGGGACTGACCACTTTCAAAATTTCTTCTACTGTACCGGCGATAGTTTCAGCAAAACACAAGGGGAATTACCAACAAACCTCGAGGTGTCTTCAAGAAGGAACTTAACAGATACACCGATCAGCTCCTGACCAGCTGGTCTGTGGTTCGTATGTTAGACTGCGTGCTGCCAACAGTAACAGCCTAGCTGATTAAGCTTTGAGGCCCTGATCTGGGACCACGTCGCGTGTTGCACATGTGTTACTCTTCATCTTGCTTGTATTGCATAGCATTAATAATGTGATAGTTTTTCTTGCGTTTGAGAGTGTTCTCATCTGTGCGAAGTAAGTGAACTTAAAATTTTAATGTCATTTAATCCGTATCATAGGTATCAGCCTCCTTTCATGAGGGATTGTGATTATTCAATCACAGGGGTGCTTGAAGTGCGCTTTCTGTGATATAATGGTCCACAGTTTCAAATTCATGGCATAATTAAGCACTTGATATTTTTCTCATCCACATCCTACTTCGCTGCCCCACATTCCCTTACCTGTTGTATACAGTAAGCCCTACAGTTTCTCTTCTGGCCACTGCTTTCTGCAGATTTCAAGGGAGAAAGTTTAGGAATTCACGAATTGAGGAAATATAGTCCTTAGTTGCCTAGCCTTAAGGTCGAAATAGCACTTAAGATTTTTTGCGTACTGATTTGTACACTTTGATGATTTGTGTGTACAGGTGTTGAGACTCAGCTCCTGGCTTCGCTTCCTAAACCACTTCGATCGATATCATTGACCTCTGACCTCTTGGGTCTTGTCTTAGCTACTCTTGAAGCTGTCCTTGAGTTAGCTTCCACCACTGCCTCATCCAGGTGAAGCTTCCACCACCGCCTCATCCAGGTGAAGCTTCCACCACTGCCTCATCCAGGTGAAGCTTCCACCACCGCCTCATCCAGGTGAAGCTTCCACCACCGCCTCATCCAGGTGAAGCTTCCACCACTGCCTCATCCAGGTGAAGCTTCCACCACCGCCTCATCCAAGTGAAGCTTCCACCACTGCCTCATCCAGGTGAAGCTTCCACCACTGCCTCATCCAGGGGAAGCTTCCACCACTGCCTCATCCAGGTGAAGCTTCCACCACTGCCTCATCCAGGTGAAGCTTCCACCACTGCCTCATCCAGGTGAAGCTTCCACCACTGCCTCATCCAAGTGAAGCTTCCACCACTGCCTCATCCAGGTGAAGCTTCCACCGCTGCCTCATCCAGGTGAAGCTTCCACCACTGCCTCATCCAAGTGAAGCTTCCACCACTGCCTCATCCAGGTGAAGCTTCCACCACTGCCTCATCCAGGTGAAGCTTAAACCACCGCCTCATATAAGTGAAGCTTCCACCACTGCCTCATCCAGCTGAAGCTTCCACCACTGCCTCATCCAGGTGAAGCTTCCACCACTGCTTCATCCAGGTGAAGCTTCCACCACTGCATCATCCAAGTGAAGCTTCCACCACTGCCTCATCCAAGTGAAGCTTCCACCACTGCCTCATCCAAGTGAAGCTTCCACCACTGCTTCATCCAGGTGAAGCTTCCACCACCGCCTCATCCAAGTGAAGCTTCCACCACTGCTTCATCCAGGTGAAGCTTCCACCACCGCCTCATCCAAGTGAAGCTTCCACCACTGCCTCATCCAGGTGAAGCTTCCACCACTGCCTCATCCAGGTGAAGCTTCCACAACTGCTTCATCCAGGTGAAGCTTCCACCACTGCCTCATCCAGGTGAAGCTTCCACCACTGCCTCATCCAGGTGAAGCTTCCACCGTTGCCTCATCCAGGTGAAGCTTCCACCACTGCTTCATCCAGGTGAAGCTTCCACCACTGCCTCATCCAGGTGAAGCTTCCACCACTGCTTCATCCAGGTGAAGCTTCCACCACTGCCTCATCCAGGTGAAGCTTCCACCACTGCTTCATCCAGGTGAAGCTTCCACCACCGCCTCATCCCTTCCACCACCGTCTCATCCAAGTGAAGCTTCCACCACTGCTTCATCCAGGTGAAGCTTCCACCACTGCCTCATCCAGGTGAAGCTTCCACCACTGCTTCATCCAGGTGAAGCTTCCACCACTGCTTCATCCAGGTGAAGCTTCCACCACAGCCTCATCCAGGTGAAGCTTCCACCACTGCTTCATCCAGGTGAAGCTTCCACCACTGCTTCATCCAGGTGAAGCTTCCACCACTGCTTCATCCAGGTGAAGCTTCCACCACTGCCTCATCCAGGTGAAGCTTCCACCACTGCTTCATCCAGGTGAAGCTTCCACCACTGCCTCATCCAGGTGAAGCTTCCACCACTGCCTCATCCAAGTGAAGCTTCCACCACTGCTTCATCCAGGTGAAGCTTCCACCACTGCTTCATCCAAGTGAAGCTTCCACCACTGCCTCATCCAGTTGAAGCTTCCACCACTGCCTCATCCAAGTGAAGCTTCCACCACTGCCTCATCCAAGTGAAGCTTCCACCACTGCCTCATCCAGGTGAAGCTTCCACCACTGCCTCATCCAGGTGAAGCTTCCACCACTGCCTCATCCAGGTGAAGCTTCCACCACTGCCTCATCCAAGTGAAGCTTCCACCACTGCCTCATCCAGGTGAAGCTTCCACCACTGCCTCATCCAAGTGAAGCTTCCACCACTGCCTCATCCAGGTGAAGCTTCCACCACTGCCTCATCCAAGTGAAGCTTCCACCACTGCCTCATCCAGGTGAAGCTTCCACCACTGCCTCATCCAAGTGAAGCTTCCACCACTGCCTCATCCAGGTGAAGCTTCCACCACTGCCTCATCCAAGTGAAGCTTCCATCACTGCTTCATCCAAGTGACTTCACTTTTTAACCATCTAGAGGATCAAGAAATACCTTCTACATCCTTATAGCCTCATGGCTTATCTGTGTTTTCAGCTTCCACCTGTGTTCCTTTGATCCTGGTCCTCGTAACTCAGTGTCCGTATGTGCCCTATCAATTCATCTAAGATTTTGTACGTATTAATCATGTCTACCTCTTTGTCCTTTCTTATAAGGTCATCAGGTTCAGTTCCTTAAACTTCTCACAGAGCAGTCCCTCAGTGTGCCATCATGCGCATACAGATATGTGCAAATAATAGGTTCACAAAGACGTAAAATGTGAATTTCCACATGTTACACATCCGTATTTTTAAAATAGTCAGACGTTCCTTAGAGTGAAAATTTCAATAGCTACGTTTTCGAATCAGCATTCTTATTTCCCCTCCTCCCCACACACACACACACGCACAGATAACGGGCGTTGTTGACATTTCTTATTATATAATAGCTGCTGGTAAAACACATTTGCGTTTGAAGATATCTAACGCAAAACTTGTCTTTGCTCAGCACATCTTCATGGCCAGGCTCATCGTCGAAGGTGCTTAAAACGAAAAGCCATTCTTAAAATCTAGAAACATTAAAAAACGCAAGTTCTAAATTAGGCGGGCATAAAATAGTGAGAGGGTCGGCATACTGTGCCCGAGAACAAGCGAATCTAAAAATACATCGTTCTGAGTAATTCCCTTGAGGACAAGTTGCCTTGTGTGATGTTAGTCTAATGCAAACTGTGTCTTCTGCCCACCAGCCTCACACCCTCGGGTGGTCACGACTGTTCTTGGTGTTCCTGTAATGAGGCAGATGGAATGTGGGGGTGTTGGAAGGGGTAGTCTTGCTCCCGTCAAGGATTTACGAACCATCTTAAGACACGAAAATTTTGTCTTTTGATTTTTAATTGGTGTGGAGAAATTTAGATATCACATCTTATGATGTGGTATTAATTTTTTTTATACTGGGTGGACCTGTAAGCCAGTGAAAGGTCTCTGTCAAATGATCAAAAGGTCTGTGGAGCGGGTCATCATAAGATTTGAGATCTGCATCAAAAGAATTTTTTCCGCTTCTCCAAACAAACAATATAGCACCCACCATCCGTCACGTAGCCAGAGATACAAAGTTTGTTAAGTTTAAGATCTGTCGTCTGCACGTGAGCAGAAACTTACCTATATACTAACATCAAGAATATTTTTATCTCGCAAATAGGGATTTAAATACACTGTGTGCAAAAAAGCCACGAGAGAATAGAAGACATTAGCTCACGCTTTTTACAATTCGCAAGTGATTCAGTAGCTATGCAATATTGCAAGAGTTGCAAAGTAAGTTGAGAAAATTCTCGAAGATAGGAAATTGGTGTATATGAAGCACCAAGCCCATCGAGAAAATTTTGCGTAGTTTGGATCTTCCGTTTGATTGTCCTGTATATATATATATATATATATATATATATATATATATATATATTGTTATAGTAAGGTTAGGTAAGTTTTCAAAGATTTTTTTGGTGCAAAATTATAAATTTTTACATTAACATTAATGAAAAAAATATATCTTTAAACGTATAAGAGAAAATTTTAGAAAGGACTTAATTTTAAATGAGTTCTTGCTAATTGACCAGTTTTATCTATTAGGCACGACATATTTATATATATATATATATATATATATATATATATATATACATTATATATATATATATATATATATATATATATATATATATATATATATATATATATATATATATATATATATATATATATATATATATATATAGAGAGAGAGAGAGAGAGAGAGAGAGATGTATATCTCTTTGTATTTAGTGATACTTTAGTGTAATCCTTATGTTAGGGAATTGCATCCTTGACCCTTATGCAGTCAACAGGCTTTAAACTTAAGTTAACTTTCTGCCACTCTTGTGGTATATGATCATTGTACTACTCAGTCAAGTCTTTTTATATGATGGCGCCTCACTGTTGGAATTCTGTGGCAATGGAGTGCTGAGAACGCTATTTATTCGCTTAGGGTGGAGGACATCGTTGTGGAGGCTACCATAGATGGTGTGGCTGGTAGCTCCGCTTACAGTCCTGATAGCCTCGGTGTGAGTTGTTGTGTTTCCACTGAATTCACTATTAAACTCATCGTAAGAAAAAAAAGCAGATTGAAAATGTCCAATTTAAATACAGCAAAAATGTAGCATATTGTGATTTTTAAGGTATGCCTTTTATTCATTGGATTAAACCTGATTACCTCCCACTTCCCAAGTGCTGTATGACTCTTATGGGTTTAGAGCTTTCTCATTATTATAATAATATTGTTTCTAGATCTTATGTCCAAATATACATAATAAAACAAGACTTTTTCAGTGATTATCATGAAGGATACATTGGTCTTTGTTGCACTGGATTCAATGGAGCCTGTTTTTCTCGTTCTAGCTTTCGGAAAATCAAGGTGAGAATGTATCAGATTAAACCCCTGTCGTCATCCGTATCGTGATCAGTAATGGCCAAATTTCATATGTATATGTATTTATATTGTTTTTGTATTATAAGGAACTGTGCACACTTCTTCAGACATTCGTGACTAGAAAAGCAGCAACGCTAATTAATATACACCTATGGTTTCAAAAGTATTTTCATACTTTGACAGTAGTGTTCTTTCTGTTAATAATAAGTGAGGCTATTTAAGGCGTATTATCGTCTTAGCCACTTTGAGGTTCTCCGAGCCACAACCTCTTGAAACTTTACCCTAATCCACTCAAGGAGATGAGTCAAGGAGGACACGAGATCTCGCCCGTCTCGGTGCAAGTCATATTAGAACATTCAAGATGAATTATAACTGTGGCAATGTACAGGAAATATGTTGCAAAGTGTCATTAGAATTTACCCCAAAAAAATATGAAAAATAATATGTGAAAGGTCTGGGGAGGCCTACCTGGAGTCAACCTGAAAGCTATTTTGGGGTCACCGTCCCCTGGTCCTGGACCAGGCCTCCCGGTTGCTGGCCTATGCACCACAGCCCGACTTGAAGAATTTATCAGGTTTCTTCTTCAAGACAGCCAGAGATATGTCATTAGTTCCCCTTATGCATGGATGGAGCGTGTTGAAAATTGTTGGTTCGTAAGGAGTGACTGCGGTTGAACCATGAGCCGCCCACAACTAGTCATACACTGACGTATAAATTAAGCTTTTATAAAGGTAATGTAGAACAAAAATACTGGAGCACTGCAATAGGCCGATCAGCACCTACGAAGAAGGCCTTCTCAAACCCACCTCTTCTCACTACATTTATTCAACCTATTTTTGAAACTTGCAAAGGTGGGAGCTTCGATCACTCTGCTTAGCAGATTGTTCCACTCTTCTACAATTTTTTTTCAAAACCAGTACCTTCCAATATCTTTTCTAAATCTGAATTTATCCAACTTGAATCCATTGTTTCGAGTTATTTAGCTAGATATCTTCGGCACCCTATTTATATCTTATTTATTTTATAAGTGTCTTCCACTTGTATACTTCAATCATATCTCCTCTCCTCCTCGTTCTACGTCTTGCAAGAGATTGGTGGGTCAGGGTTCTCAGTATATCTTCGTATGAAAAGAGTCATATTCTCTGATAATTTTGTCATGCTTTGTATATTTTCTGCATCTTTGTATGTTCTGTAGTATGAAGCCAGAACTGCAGCGCACACTGAGGCTTTATTAATGATATGAAGAGCTGTACAATACTAGTAAGACTCTCGAAACTCATCAGAGGTATAATCTTTGAACTCCTGATGCTTATGCTTCTTGATATAAATCTAAGCCTTATTGTGGACGTTAAAGGCACTGCTGTCTTGGCTTCAGAATTCTACTTATAATGTACCTATAAAAAAGTTAAAAGTAATTGAATAAGGTAACACAAATATTTATTGTATACGATTAAAGATTAAAACCAAGAAATGCATCGTAAGTTAATGGTTTTATATAAAAAGTTAAGAAAGTACAATGACAGAACTATTTATGAATTGAAAAATGCACTAAAAATATTATGCTCACGTTACTCGTTGACTGCAAGTCACCTGAACTACCGTTTATTCCCTACCCTTAAAGTAGGGAATAAACTTTAAGTGTATTTACACTGATAGATGTTCACCCCTCAGTGTATATGTGCACAAGTCTATAGAGTAAGATGGTTTTGAGTCCATCTCGATGTTTCGGTTCCATGGCTAACTCGAACAGTAGCTATTTTGTGTTCGTACCCATGATTATGTAGTTCTCCCCCCCAAAGTTTATGAGACTCGCTGGTTGAATGTCTCACTCTGGAGGAGTCTAGGTACAGGTACCGCCATCATTGTTAGGCTCAGTGTGGAGAGCACCTCCTCTCATCCTTAGTAGTCATGTGACCTTCCCGGAGAGGGGTGCTTTACTTTTACAGGTAATCATTTCTCCTAATATGTGATTAATTTAAATATACTCTTCATTTTCATCTATTTCGTTTCAAATCTTAATGAGTAACTTAAATAAGTTTTAGTGTTTATTTTTATTTTATCTTGGCATTGTTTAATCACGGCTTGAACCTATGGTAAATGAATCTTAAAACTCACAGGCCAGTGTTATTACGATTTCGTGAGTCATGTTGGCATTATTAAGACTTATCACTGGCTTAATGCCAGAGAAATTTGCTATAATTCAATCAGTTAATCCTGGTGTAGCATAAAGGACAACTTTGCCTTTCACCTCTCTCTTATACAGCACAGATGAAGTAGGGGGCAGAGATCAGTAAACGTTATGGGTCGACCATGTGTGCCGTGTTTAGGAGGGGAGGAATCTGGCCTATCCAGGTATACTGTAAATGGGCGGTCTGCTGGTGTGGTGGGGGCAGGGGTTATAATGTACGCGAGGGTCAGAGAGACAGATTAGGAAGTATGTCGACTTTGTAGAGGGTAATAACAGTTGTTGAACTACAGTCGTGAAGAATGACTTGACTATTTATATTATAGCTAATACGTAATAGCATTTATGTATTGTATGTTGTATTATTAAAAATATTCAAGCCTTGATAAACTAATTATTATTATTAGTAGTAGTAGTAGTATGTAGTAATATTTTCCGCTTTATTTCACTGACATTTATGATTATTTGTGTGGAGATATATTTACCAATCTGATAACTGCATTTATATATATATATATATATATATATATAGTATATATATAGTATATATATATATATATATATATATATATATATATATATATATATATATATATATATATATATATATATATATATACATGTGTGTGTGTACATTACATTTATTTCAGTGAGACTTTGATTAATAATTGTATCAATATGGTAATTATTGCTGTTGTATGTTATGAATATGTACATTTATTTACTTTTTATTTGTGCGTCCATATGATATGGAAATGCAATTTGTGAACTAATAAGTTAATTCATGTATATTTTAATACTTTCTAAAAGTTCAAGCAGTGAGAGATTATTATTATTATTATATATTTTTTTAATAGCTTTAGTTTGTAACTAAAGCGCTTGATTGCAATTATATATGTGGTCATTTAGGAATGTATATTATTATTATTATTATTATTATTATTATTATTATTATTATTATTATTATTATTAAAAATTAGAAAACAAAGTAGAAACAGACCTGGTGGTATAGTATTGTTAGTGTTAAAAATCCTTAAGCGGATTTTTAGGATTATTTATTAATGGCAACAAAAGACTCAATAACAGGTAGCCGTCTTAAGGCCTGATAAGAGCCTAAGGGCATGGTCTCGACGTGGTCACTTTGGATACTAGTATCGGTAGTGAGTGAGCTTAGGTTATTCACCCTGAGAATTTCCAGATGATTGTATTATGAAGTAAGTCATTGGGTGTGGTAATACAAATTTGGGAAAACACTTGTTAGTGAAAAGTAAGGCGAGACTCATGGAGAGAAAGAAGGAGCAAACTAAAATAAAAGCGAATATGTTTAGCAATTGTAAAAGAGACGGGTAAAAGTGAGGAAAGTGAAAGAAGCAAGAGCCTCCACTCATGAGAAGCAGAAGGGGAAAGTAAACGGCACTTACTGTGTTTTGGGGTCAAGAGGTAAGTTGGTGGTGACTCACATAATTGTTGTCTTGACTCTCGGGTGGAGGTAACAACCCCATCAGAGACGTGCCCAAAGAGTTGTTTTTGTATTATCAGTGGGTTTAGGAGATGATGGTAAGCAAAGACAGGAATGTGTTGTTGGCGGTGTTTATAGAGGGAAGGATTTGAAGATCGGATGGGATTTGCCGGGAGGTGGTAGCAGAGGAAGGGGGAAAGGGCTGGGTAAGTGAAGTATGATTTGCATTCAGACATGAAATGACAAAATCGGTGTAGTTGATTGGTGGGGAAAGGGAGTCTCGGAAGGAATGTTCAGATTGCGGAAGCTTGCGGTCGATGCATTTTACTTTTAGAATACTCAGGACCTCAGTGTCAGCAGTCTTGTACTGCCATCAGTTTATGAAATTGCCAACAGATTTCAGAGGGAAACTTGAGCGTCATACGATAACCTTAGGTACAAAATTTTATTCCGTTATGACATTTTTATTATTAAAATTTCGATATTTTGCTCTTAATGGAAGTGTATTGTTTCTGGCGAAAGTCTCTTGATCTAAGGAATTAGAGCTATCCTCTCCTTCAGATCAAAAGTTATCTTCCTTTCCTAGGCACTATAACACAAACACAAAGACTGATAGGCTGAATAATTAGAACCATCAAAATGAAAGATGCCAAGTTAATGATGATCCTCTAAGTCAGTTGCACTCTTTCTAGACTGGAATATTGCTGCACACTAATAGCCTCATTTAAGACAGGCGAAATGGTAGAACTGGAGAATGTGCAGAGATCCTTCGCTGTTTACATAAATTCAGTCAAGATTCTAAATTGTTGGTAATACCAGAAATCTCTTGAACTGTACTCCCTGGAATTTAGGCGAGAAAGATTCATCATAATTTACACCGGGAAATTTTTTGAGGGACAGGTCTCAAATCTGTACACCGAAATTTCTCTCTACGAAAGTAAAAGACTCGGCAGGAGATGCAACATATCCCCAATGAAAATCAAGGGCGCCACTAACACGATAAGAGACAACACAATAAGTGTCAGGGGCCCAAGACTGTTCAACTGCCTCCCAGCATACATAAGGAGGATTACCAATAGGCCCCTGGCTGTCTTCAAGAAGGCTCTGGACAGGCACCTAAAGTCAGTACCTAACCAGCTGGGCTTTGGTTCGTACGTCGGTTTACGTGCGGCCAACAGTAACATCCTGGTTGATCAGGTCCTGATCCACCATGAGGCCTGGTCACAGACCGGGCCGCGGGATCGTTGACCCCCGAAACCCTCTCCAGGTATATGAGAGCAAGAGACTCTGCAAACGATGCAGAGTACCTCCAGTGAAAAATGTATGAAATGAGTACACTAAAAGATAACTTAGTAACTGTAAACGGACCAAGACTTCAACACCCTCCCTTCATACGTAAAGAATTACCAGCAGACCCCACTCTGTCTTCAAGAGGGAGCTTGATAAGTTCCCCAAGTTATTCCCTGATTAACCGGGCTGTGGTGCCTACGTTGAATCGCGTGATTTTAACACTTGTTGATCAGGAAGGACATTAACCAGGAGGGTTGCAGGGGTGGCGACCTCTGGAAATTGACGTCAGGTAGCCTGTAGATGCGGTTTTAGGGCTTCCCCATAAATACTACAATAATAACAGCTTTCAAAATACAAACCTTTATCCCCACTACATTTAGACATAAAATAAACACAGCGCAAAACAACCAAATCCCCAGTATTATCTAGGATTTAAATTCGCAGTATTTTTAATATTATCCATAAACTAAACACAAATAAAATTACTGTATTCATTTTCTCGTTCCACAGGGAAAGAATAATTTCATAATATATCGTTCTTGTTTATTAAAAATAGATGGTCGCCTAATTGTAATTAAAAATAATTGACAAATAAAGTGTTTTTTTTAGAAACTGTAAATAACTTTAATGAATTTGATTAGAAACATCATTGTAAAAATATTAATAAAAAAACGCTTCATATTTACTTTTATTCATTATGATGAAATTCGTCACACATCTCGTGCAGTTTAATGCAAATATCCACTATATGCTCTCTAATAATTAGTAATATATATATATATATATATATATATATATATATATATATATATATATATATATATATATATATAATGCCATTGTTAAACCATACCACAGGTGGGTTTGTTATTATATATATATATATATATATATATATATATATATATATAAAATATATATATATATATATATATATATATATATATATATATATATATATATATATATATATATATATATATATATAAAATATATATATAAAGTAAATATCGCAAACCAAGGATATAAGATGCAAAACAACCACAGGGGAATAGAATGATAGCTCTAGGCCTTTCGTGTTGTAATCAACACATCATCATGAGCTTGCAAAATTGCAGAAAAGAGTAGGCGTTCCAGCAAATAACGTTCTCATATGACCGCCTTTACTGGAGCCACTCCAGTAAAGGCGGTCCTTTGGGAACGTTATTTGCTGGAACTCCTACTCTTTTCTGCAATTTTGCAAGCTCCTGATGATGTGTTGATTGCAACACGAAAGGAGTAGAGCTATCATTCTACTCCCCGGTGGTTGTTTTGCATCCATGACCAAAAGTTCGTTGATGGAGCCAGGATCTGGGATAACCTAACAGGCTCTGAAACCAGGCCTGCTCCCCCCAACAACTACAAGCAGTCGCACTGGGATGGCCCAATAGTAGAGAATATAGCCTCAGCAATGCTTCAGAGTGTGTCAGGGAAGGATAGAGCCCGCCTCCTTGCAGTGAGAGCTCCTCATGCAGGGGACTTTCTTTTGGCTGTTCCCAACTCCAGCCTTGGCACACGCCTCGACCCACAGACCATCCGCATTGGTGTTGCCCTTCGACTTGCCGCCCCTATTCTCCCCGAACACAGGTGTATTTGTGGCAGTGAAGCAGCAGACCGATTCGGGTACCATGGTCTTGTGTGTCGTAAATCCGAGGGAAAGATTGCAAGACATGAAGAGGTTAATAACATTATCAAGAGGAGCCTCACAACAGCCGGATGCCCAGCAGTAAGGGAACCACCCCAACTATGCAGATCTGATGGTAGCCAAAAGCGTCCAGATGGTATCACCCTTCAAGCCTGGACAGACGGCAAGCAGGTGGTGTGGGACTACACATGTGCATCTACCTTGGCTGATGCCTATCTCCAATACACCAGGGAGGAAGGAGGGGCAGCTGCCACCTTCAGGGAGTCCCAGAAGTCGAGAAAATATGGAGAACTTGCCCATCATTATATGTTTGTTCCCATAGGCTCAGAGACCCTTGGCTCATGGGGAAAGAGTGCATCTAAGTTCCTCAAGGAGCTGGGCAAAAGACTCAACAGGGTAACTAGGGATCCCAGGGCAGCTAGTTTCTGTTCCAGCGACTCAGCGCTGCTGTTCAGAGGGGTAATGCATGCTGTATTCTGGCACGCGCCCAGCTCGGAAGAGCTGTATGAGATTTTCGCATTATAATCAGTGACAAACATGTAACAATATGTACTAGACATGTATCTCTCACCTCGTGTATTGTATATGCCATCTTTATATCAACAGTATCTCTTAAATCTTTTGTACCATATTATGTAATAAAATATACCTATTGGTAAAAAAAAAAAAGATGGGGTGGTAGGAGAAGTGGAATATTCAAATGGCATCAGGAAGAAATCCAAATATTCTTTCTTGAAGCCTTTTATCCACTTCTCCGAGGCTATGGGTCCCACAATTTGTACCAGAGGTGGACCCCTATCCTATATATATATATATATATATATATATATATATATATATATATATATATATATATATATATATATATATATATACTGGGAAGGGACTATTTCCCAGTAAAAGTGGGCCTTAGACAAGGATGTGTGATGTCACCGTGGTTGTTCAATATATTTATAGATGGGGTTGTAAGAGAAGGAATGCGAGGGTCTTGGCAAGAGGTGTTGGGCTAAAAGATAAAGAAGCAAATACAAAGTGGGAGTTGTCACAGTTGCTTTTGCTGATGACACTGTGCTTTTGGGAGATTCTGAAGAGAAGCTGCAGAGGTTGGTGGATGAATTTGGTAGGGTGTGTAAAAGAAGAAAATTGAAAGTGAATATAGGAAAGAGTAAGGTGATGAGGATAACAAAAAGAATAGGTGACGAAAGATTGGATATCAGATTGGAGGGAGAGAGTATGGAGGAGGTGAATGTATTCAGATATTTGGGAGTGGACATGTCGCGGATGGGTCTATGAAGGATGAGGTGAATCATAGAATTGATGAGGGAAAAGGGTGAGTGGAGCACTTCAGAGTCTGTGGAGACAAAGAACCTTGTCCATGGAAGTAAAGAGGGAATGTATGAGAGTATAGTTATACCAACGCTCTTATATGGGTGTGAAGCATGGGTGATGAATGTTGCAACGAGGAGAAGGCTGGAGGCAGTGGAGATGTCATGTCTGAGGTCAATGTGTGGTGTGAATATAATGCAGAGAATTCGAGTTTGGAAATTAGGAGGAGGTGCGGATCACCAAAACGATTGTCCAGAGAGCTGAGGAGGGTTGTTGAGGTGGTTTGGACATGTAGAGAGAATGGAACGAGACAGAGTGACTAAATCTGTAGTGGAGGGAAGGCGGGGGAGGGGCTCGGCCTAGGAAAGGTTGGAGGGAGGGGGTAAAGGAAGTTTGTGTGCGAGGGGCTTGGACTTCCAGCAAGCATGTGTGAGCGTATTTGATAGGAGGAATGGAGGCATATGGTTTTTAATACTTGACGTGCTGTTGGAGTGTGAGCAAAGTAACATTTATGAAGGGATTCAGGAAACTGGCAGGCCGGACTTGAGTTCTGGAGATGGGAAGTACAGTGCCGGCACTCTGAAGGAGGGGTGTTAATGTTGCAGTTTTATAACTGTAGTGTAAATCACCCTTCTGGCAAGACAGTGATGGAGTGAATGATGATGAAAGTTTTTCTTTTCGGGCCACCCTGC